>PVIR01004421.1:0-79484 GCA_004026965.1 Petromus typicus | reverse complement strand
CACTTAATTTAACCAAGTGCCTGCGGCCCACGGAAGCTGTCATTGGCCCCAGAGGTCAGATGACTCGGAAGTGCGGTTTGGCCCCAAGCAGAGCCTGGCCAGCACCTCTGCCAGAGCCGATGGGAACAGGGAACAGGGCTTCAGAGCGCGCAGAGCAGGCGGTGCAGGCCATAACGCTTAGCTTCCTTCCATGCCATTGCCCCCAATTTATTTTATTTCATTTTATTTTCGGGTTTTTAAAATAAGGTCTTGCTATGTTGCTCAGGCCAGCCTCAAACTAAAAGCAATCCTCCTGCCTCTGCCTCCTGAGTGCTGGGACTACAGGGTCCCCAATCTATTTTAAAAACTTAATAATAATTTTTTAAAGATCAGGAAACATCCAGGAATCTTATCAGTGCCCTTCTCTTTGCAATAACATTATGGAGGATATGTCACTCCCTCCCCCACATCTGCTTAGTATTGGCATTGAACTCAGTCCTTCATGCTGCTCTGCATCCTCAGCTCCCCACCCCCCTTTTCCTTTTCTTTTTCTTTTTCTTTTTTGGACAGGGTCTCGCTAGGTATTTCAAGGTGGTATTGAACTTGGTATATAGCCCAGGCTGGCCTCAAACTCATGGTATCCCTCCTGTCTCAGCCTCTGGAATACTAGAATTACATGTATGTACTACCACACCCAACCCGCTAACTTTGTTTCTTTTTTTTTCATTTTTTTAGTGTTTTCTTTTTTTGTTTTCCACATTTTCTTCTGTGAGAGAGGGCCTTACTACTTTTTGTAATTAGGACATAAAAACAGAGTAAGTACCTGGACAGGATTTAGCTCAGTGGTTCCAGCACCTGCCTTGCAAGTGCAAGTTCCCTAGTTTGATCCCTAGGAACCACATACCACAGTGCTGGGTGTGGTGACTCATGCTCACCAGCAATCGGTACCACATACCACAGTATTGGGCTTAGTGGCTCATGTCTGTAATCTCAGCAGTTGGGAGGCAGAGGCAGGAGGATTGCTGTGAGTTTGAGGCTCAACTGAGCTACATAGTGAGCTCAAGGCCAGCCTGAACTACAAAGCGAGACCCTGTCTCAAATGTTATACTGAAGGAAAAGGGTTCTCCCTTGGGATTTGTTCTCCAGGCCCTGGAGAAGAGAAAAGAAGCCAGGCTGTGGGCTGCTTCCCTGAGCTGGAGTGGGAAACCCTTGGGTGCCGCCACCCCTGGGAGCTCGGGTGGCCCCGGGTGGCCCTGGGCCGAGTGCAGCCTGCAGGACCACAGAGATGCTGCCTGCTGTAGTAGCTCCGAAGCTACCAACAGGCAGAGCCCTGGGTGCAGCCCAGTCAGACAGCTTCCTGGCCAGAAAAGCCCAGAGAGTGGAGAGTGCAGGGCCAGCCCCTTCCCTCAGCGAAGATCGGGCCTGGGGTGGAGGAACTCTGCCCTTGCTACCCATACCAGCCCTGAGATCAGCGACTCCCTGTGGCTTCCTGCCCTCGTCCTCCTCTCAGACGGTTTCTTGTCCTCCGTCCTGTGCCCTGGTCACCCCACCACCTTCCAAGCCTCCATTTGCACACTTCAGTGGGACCCTGACGCTCATTGCTTTATTCTTTGATCCGTCATCACAGAGTGTAACTCATTCCAAAAGACACAGTCATCACAGAGAGACAGCCCCCCAGGCCCCAGGTCAGGGAGGGGGGCACATGTCTGTCACCCCAGCACTCTGGGAGGCCGGGGCAAGAGATACCAAATGCAAGTCCAGCCTGGGCAACTTTGTGAGACCCTGTCTCAAAATGAAAAAAAATTTAAAGAGCTGAGGATGTAGTATGTAGTTTAGTGTGAAAACCCTGGATTTCAACCTCCAGTACCAGAAAAAAAAAAAAATCCACCCACATGGAGAAGGAACATAAAGACTCCCAGACGTCCTCCATGCCCTTCAGCCACCCTCTCCTCCCCAGTGAAGGGAGTTGTTATGACACACAGGAGTGTGCAGCATCTTTCCCTTTTACATTGCTGTATACTATTCCTCTGTGGGACCTGCCGGGGTTTATCCACAGACTTCGTATGGATGGGATATGACTCTAGACTGAGAGCCATTCTGTCTGTATGGGACTCAGGTAGAAGTCTTGTTCCTGAGTCCAGTGGATGAGGAAGGGCTGGGTACTGTGGGCCAGGCATCCAAGGCACAGTGGCCTTCTACCTGACAGCCACGCACAGACACTGGAAGGCCGTCCTCAGTCCTGTGACTCAGCAGAGTCCCCAGCACACACACCTGCCCTCCCACTTCCACCAGGACAGCCTGGAACTCACAGAGATCTTCCTGCCTCAGCCCTCAAAGTACTGGGATTCTAGGCCAGCACCACAGGTGACGCACGCCCTGTGTTTTCGGTTACGAGAGGAAGCTGAGGGTTAAGTCTGTACTTTCCGTCCAAGTGAACCTGGCATGCTGTTGAAACTGCCTGGGCATCAGATTGGCCCTGGGTGACGAGGGAAGGGCATTGCCCACCGCCAGGCTGTGGTGACACACGAGTGAGGAATGGTGGGTGGGAAGGCACAGCAGAAGGGCGCAGGCTCCTGCAGAATGGCAGCACCCACATTGGCAGCAAGGTCCCCCACTCTCCCCATGGACCCCGAGCTGACCCAGCAGAACTGGCAGCACACAACTGTCCTTGTGTTGGAGGCACAGAACCACTTTGGCCTGTGATGCCAGGGCAGCCCCGGGGGGGGGGGCAGGTGTCACCCCACCATGGAGCAGACTGAGGTCCTAGCGGGCCCGGGGAACCGGACCCAGGTCTCCTACTCTCAAAGGAAAACACTCTTAGATGCCCACTGAGGAGAGTGAGGGCGGAGCCAGTGGTCAGAGAATCCAGCTGCAGGACAGCCTGGCAGGTCCTGCTCTCCTTTTCAGAGTCTCTGCACTCAGCTCCATCCCAGCCTTTTATTTCATTTCTTATTTTGAGGCAGACTAGCTAAGCTGTCCAGACTGAGCTCTAACCTGTCATCCTCCTGCCTCAGCCTCCCAAAGTGCTGGCCTCACTGGCATATGCACTATCACACCCGGCTCTGTTCACCTCCCCACTATACAGATGAGCAGGCATAGGAGAGCAGAGTTCTGTCTGCAGTCTGACATCTTCTCTTCATAGAGGACCCCCTTCCCCTGGCCCCCAGTTCTCTCCCCCAGGCCAACTCCAGGCTCAGAGCTCCTCTCCAGCAGAGCGCCCCCTGCTGGACGTGCGCTGTCCCATGCCTCCTGGGGCTGTGCCGCCGGGCTGGCTAGTCCGGTGGCCTGTCGTCCTTGCAAGGAGACTGCATATACCGCCCAGGGCTCCACCCTCCCACTCGCAGGCCTAGGAGCCCCTCCCCACCCTGTTTTTTCCTCCCGCTTCTGACCAGCCCCGGCTAGTCCACCTGCCACTCCCAGCTCAGCTGTGGCTCATTTATTGAGGCCCGACTGTGCACCCTGCGCAGCTCAGCCGAGGAGGCGGGGCAAACGCAGGCACTGCCCTGGAGTTTGGGTACAGAAAGGGCGAGCAGGCCTCGGACAGAGACCGTGTGGGGCCAGATGCCCACTAGCTGGGCCCTCACCCAAGACAGGGCCTGGTCCCTGGAGAGCCCCGGAGCAAGTCCAGGGGCTGCCGTGTGGGAGGAAGAAGGCGAGGCAGGAGGGCCAGAGGAGGCCGCAGAGGCTCAGTGCACAACTCGGGCACTCGTGCCAGTCATACCCCGGCCATCAGGGACGTCCCTGAGAAGAGGGAAGCACAGGGCCGGGGATTTAGTTCAGTGGTGCAAGGTCCTAAGTTTGATCCCCGGCACCAGGGAAAAAAGGGGGGAAGCACAAGACCCTTTCCTCAGGTCGAGGAAGAAATAGAAGTCATCATAAAGACACTGTTTACAAAAAAAAAGTTTTAATTTTGAATGTAAAATGTTAAGGCAAAAAACCTTAGGTAAACTAACTAAATTTTGTTATCAGTTCATTACATTCAAAGTGTATAAAAACAATTTATCTTAATAGTGGCAAGATGAGCAATTCACTTCATTTCCAACCACGGTTAAATTTTTAATAAAGATTTCTTGACAGTTTATTTTCTTAAAAGCCCCAACAGAACACTGGGAGATTTTCCCTTTTGGTAGCAGTTACCTATCATGTCTGAGAGTCCTCCGGAGGCCAGGTTGCAGGATAAAAGAGGAGTAAGAGCCCCCCACCTCAGGGCTGGGAGGCAGCCACGGAAGTGGGTGCACACCTGTGACCCCAGCGCTCAGTGAGAGGCAGAGGCAGGAGGGGTCACCATGAGTTCAAGTCCAGCCTGAACCACCTAGTGAAACCCTGTTTCAACAAGCACAAGTAATGAGTCCTGTCTCCCTGAACGGTCTCATCCCTGTCTCGGAGCTGCGCCCAGGGATTTGTAGGCAAGGAAGCTGCCTGGCTGTCACCCGAGACCCCAGCCTACTTCTGCTGCATCTAGAATGTCAGCATCTGGGTTGTGCGGAGATGTCGGGGTGAGGGGTGGGGACAACCTGCTCCTAGACCCCGGCCCACCCCGTTCTACTTGGCATCATGGGGCGTGGCCTGGTGGGCCTGGCTTCCTCTGTGCCCACACATGAGGGTCATCCCACCCACGGCCTGCTCACTGCTGCTTAGTGCCAGAGCTGAGTCTTTCCGTCCCAGCATGACATTGCCATGTGGCAGCTCTCAAAACACCTGACAGCTGGGCATGGTGGCCCGTGCCAGTCAGCCTCGCACTGTAGGAAGCTGAGACAGGAGGATTCCAAGTTTCAGCTCAGCCTGGGCAACTCAGAAAGCTCCTGTTTCAAAATAAAACATTTTTAAAAGGCTGAAGATGTAACGTGATACAAAGGCCCTGGGTTCAGAACCCAGTACAACCTGAAACGGATACACTGTGCACACCCAGCTCTGTGCACACGAGCCCTGGCAGACAGCCCAGCCTTCCGGGCCTAGGGTGGCAAGACAGACACCCAGGGTCCAGACTCAGAAGAAGAAGCCTTTGAGTGCTGAGCTACCACGAAAGCAGCAGGATGGAGAAGGTAACAGTACTTCTCTGAGCCTTGGGTTCGCTCAGGTGTGAACTATCAAACATGAAGTGGTGGGTCAGGGATTTAGCTCAGTGGTTCGGCACTTGCCTTGCAAGCACAAGGTCCTGAGTTCTGTCCCTGGTAACTACAGACCATGGTGACTGACACCCATCAGCAGTCAGTACCATACACCATTGTGCCAGGCACACTGGTTCACTCCTGTAAGGCCAGCACTCAGGAGGCAGAAGCAGGAGGATTGCTGAGAATTCAAGGCTAGCCAGGGCTACATAGTGAGTTCAAGGCCGGCCTGAATTACAAAGCGAGACCCTGTCTCAACAAACAACAATTTAAGGCTAACCACTAAAAAAGAGGAAACATACAAACCCCAAACTATCAGAGAGGGCAAATGGGACCAGAGGAATTCAGACCATACAGAAGATGACAGGAAAGGAGAAAGAATAAGCTACAAAAATAACGAGAACAAAGCACAAAATAATATTGGGGAATAATTCCAAATAGTTTAGTAATTACACTAAATGCAAATGGGTTAAACTTCCATTTAAAAGGCAGAGGTTTCATAAGAAATTAAAAACAAAATCAAGATACCATAACTAAAACATGAGGGCAAATGACAAAATTACAAATGATAGCAAATACTAGTCAAGAAGATGATGTTATTTGTTTGTTTACAGTACCAAGGACTACATCCAGAGTCTCCCCCTCTCTTCTTTTTCTTTTTGTATTTTTAAGAGACAAGGTCTTGCTCAGTCACTAAGTTGCTCAGGCTAGGCTTGCACTTGCAGTCTTCCTGCTTCAGCCTCCCAGAGCGCTGGGATTTACAGGTGTGTGCCACATCCCATGCCCTGTGTGGCAGCACAGGGCACCAGGCATCTCCCTCCGGTGGCTAGTGTGGAGAAGGCGGAAGCCCAGCAGATGGAGGTGATGATGGAGCCATAGGAGGCTGAGATCTGAGCTCAGACCTGATCTAGAGGGAAGAGGCAGGACGGGAGGGAGGCCAGAGAGGACAAATGTGAACCGCGGTCGGCAGCCAGCCAAACCGAGACATGGACCAAAGACCCGCCTGAGAGGGGAGGCAGAGGCAGGGTCACCTCGGGCCCCCAGACAAGCTGAGGAGGAGGCCAGAGGCCAGGCGGGGGCGGGGCAGGGTTAGGAGAGGAGGAGCCTGTGTGGGAGGGTCATGGGGGCGGGGAGGGAGCCACGGAATCCATGTCAAGGTGCTGCCCAGCTTCCGCAGGAGTGGCTGGCAAGGAACTGAGGAAGCAGGAAGGGGAAGAGCCAGGCACAGCGCTGGCCAGTGCCAGGGACACCCACGTGTGCAGCCAGGGAGGCCTTGCTGCGCCTGTACCAGCAGCAGCCATTGGTTCTCATTGCCCAGTGCAGGCTCATTCTCCCCTAGAGGTCTGTTCTGACCAGAAGCTCCTGTTGTTGTCGTCGATAGAAACAGCAGTTGAGCGTCGTGCTTCATCAGCACCAAGGTCTCCAGGGCAGTGATCAAAGGCCTAGAGGGGCTCTAGCTGAGCATGGCAGTGCATGTCTGTGATCCTAACACTCAGGAGGCAGAGGCAGGAGGATTGCTGTGAGTTCGAGGCTCGCCTGGGCTACACAGTGAGCTCAGGGCTAGCTTGAACTACAAATCAAATCCCTGTCTCAAAAAACTAAAACAAAAAACTACTACTAATAAAATACAGTCGGCCCTTGATTTACAAACTTAATTCGTTCAAAAGGGCTGGTTGCAACTCAAGTTGGTTAGTGAAGACTCGGCTCCTCTGCACAGCCTTCTAAGTCTCTTTTCTGTACACAAGCAGATCTCAGGGTCCTCAGGGAGATAGCAGCCCAGGGTTCCTCAGCTAACTCCACACAGAAAAGGATGCTGTCATGTTTCTTTCAGGACTCTTTAAGGTTTAAATCTGTATCTAAGACCATCTGGAAGCATAAGCTCTCGGCCTTTGGGTTGTAACTCAAGACCTTGGTCCTAAGTTAAAACTAAAATTCTAATCATAACCCAAGTTGTTTATACATTAGGCTGACTGTAACTCAAGGGTCCACTATCAAATAAAAAAGGTGAAGATGTCGCTCTGTGCAAGGTCCTGGGTTCCATTCCCAACACTAAAACCCAAAAGTAAAAGTAGCTTTGCTGGTTGCTCATATTTTCCCCTAAGATGATTCCCCAGGCCTGTGTCCATGGAGAAGAGGTCTGTGAGCAGCTGTTCATGGTCGCTCTGTCTGACCAGACGCAAGCAGCCTTCTCAGTCCTAACCTCCTGCACGCCGGCTCCTCCTGCCCACTGAGCTGCAGGGTGCTCCCCGCAACCTGTATGTCAAAGCTTTAAGAGCTCATAAGCACCTCCTGCTCCCAGCCTGAGAACTTGAGGTGTCCTGGTCACTTTCTCATCATGGACACATGTGACACTGCAACTTACAGAAAGAAAGATTTCTTTTGGCCCAGATTTTTGGTCCATAATTAGTGGACTGCTCCAAGGCAGGCAGAGGGACCCAGCGCAGGAGAAGCTGCTCCCACAAAGCTGGGAAGCAGAGAGAGATGGGAGAAGTGGGGGAGGCACCCCTCCAGCCAGGCCTGGCTCTGACATTGGGACAGAGGCCGCCCTTCCTAAGGTCCTGGGGCAGAGCATGAGGCTTTTTGGGGACCCCCAGGAGGGGACCTTTGTGCAGGGTGCGGAGTTAGATGTCCAAGGAAGACCAGCTGAGCGGTCCCAGTCCTGGAGAAGGACCCTGTGGGGCTGGGCTGGGCAGAGCAAGTGTGTGGCATGCTGGAGCTGGCGCGACTCTGCCCAGCACTGAAGAGGAAGTTCTAGAAGAGGCAGTTTCAGATTCAGGCCTGGGGTCCAGTGAGTGAGCCTGAGCTGAGTGCAGAGGCCCAGGCCCTTCCATCTTCCACAGCTGAGCCCCGAGGACTTTGGCAGACAGACGAGGTGCTCGGGCCTCCGCCTGCTGCCCCACAGCTGGACAGGGAGGAAAGAGGGGCCCTGAGCAGAATCCTGGAAGTAGGAACCACGGGTGCAAAGGCCCAGGGGCAGGACCTTGGCTGTGTGAGGGACCTGCTAGAGCAGAGGACAAGAGCGTGTGGAGAGGAAGGAAAAGGCAGGCCAGACCAGGCCAGGCACTGAGGGGCAGCAGGAGGACAGCACCTTCTTAGCAGGTCTCATTGTCAGTGCTGCTTCAGTGTACAGCCCCAGGGAGTGCAGAAATCCAGTGTACACCGGCACAGTTAGTGTGTGCAGGTGAGCTGCACATGTCTGGAAGAGGCCGCACACAGGTGTAAAACATGCCAAAACCTCGGTGTAAAAAAGAGTGCAAACATTCCCAAGCTTTCATGTTGTTTACGTGGTAAAAGAATAATATTTTGGAGCCACCAGGATAAGTAAATATATTATTCAAATTGATTTCATTATGCACCTATTTTTAAAAAACAATAAAAATTGACTTCACTTGTTCAGGCTTTTTAGAATACAGCTCTGGGAAAACACAGAGCTGTACCCATGGTTCACATGGAGCTAAGTGGGCAGCGTTGGCATAACAGGGCCTCTTAGTATTCTGTGGCCACGACTGTGCCAAGAATATTGCTGTTCTTGGGCTGGATGCCTCTCAGGTACACAGCTTTGGAATTCAGCGTCTTCTTGGTTTTGTTTCCCTTCCTGCTTATTGTAAAAGTAACAAAAGAAAAAAATGTCCGTAATCTCCAGCAGCTGGAGTTTGTACTAAGAACAGCTTGGAGGATTTCCTTCCAGGCTTTTTCGTTTCTTTCTTTATTTATGGGCACAATAAAGTCAGATCGCCGATGTTAGCTCTCTGAAGCTGGGATCACACAGGGTGCTCTTCAGAGTGCCCACTTCCCCTTAAGGTCACACACTAACATCCACGTGTCTCAAGCATGTGACCCATGTGCCTCAGTGTCCCTAGCAAGGAGGAGCCCATGCGACTCGGCCCAGCCCATCTCTGCCCTCTCCGGGGTCCCCTGCGCCACCCCCAAAGGTGGCAGCCAAGATCCGGGCTACGTACTGGGACTCTGTGTCTAATCCCAAACCTGTCCCCTTCTGCAGGGCTCAAGGACTCATCGCAGCTCCGTGTCTAACTCACACCCCTCACAAGGCACTGCTGGCCACTTGGGCTTTGGGGCTCTCTTCTTCGGAAGGTCATAATACCAGCACCTCTTTTTATTGTTTATTAGTGCATGTTATGAAACCTAATCCGTTCATCATGGGGACTTGATCCACACGCAAATGGCTTCCCAGTCCTTTTTTTCTAAGGTTTTTTTGTTTTTTGTTTTTGAGACAGAGTCTCACTTTTGTAGTTCAAGCTGGTCCTGCACTCACCCTCAAACTCAACAATCCTCCTGCCTCTGCCTCCCGAGTACTGGGATTACAGGTGTGAGCCACCACACCCAGCGCTGTGGTATATGGTTACCAGGGTTCAAACTCTGGACCTTGAGCTTGTAAAGCAGGTACCAGAATCACTGAGTTAAATTCCCGGCTCTCCTAGTTCTTTTATCTGGCCCCTCACCCCGCTGCCCCCTCTCCCGATCCTCTTTCCATCTGCACTAGTTCTCTCTGTAGGCCCAGGTGTAGCTCAGTGGTTCTGGCTGCTGCCTCACAAACACAAGGTCCTGGGTTCAATCCCTGGGTCAATCCCTGGGAACAAACAAACAGAATATGTGTTTAAGAAAATTCTTCCTCCCTATTTCATCTTTTATTTTGCTCTTTAAATTATTTATACTCTGGGTTCCTCCAATAAGAGAAACTGTGTGACAGTTACCTTGTGTCTGACTCATTTCACTGAGCATTAGGTCTCAAAATGAATCCATTTTCCTAGAAGTGACTCAGACTTACCCTACGTAGCAGAGAACTCCATCGTGTGTAAACACCACATTTTCTTTATCCGTTCATCTGCGACCCTTTGCTAAGATTCAGCTCTTGTGAACTGGCAGCACATATATGATAATACCTAGCTGTCATGTTCTAGCCATGACCAAACGTGCAAATATTTCTACAGTGAAGTATTTCAATAGTCACATGGCTGGCAGTGATAAAAGTTTTACACTACCTCACGCGAGTTCTGATCAAGTACTGCTACCAGAGGGAATTTAGTGTCAACATGATGAAAAATCTGATTTTCAAGGCTGACAAATTTTGGGACTGTAGGTATTGAATGCAGGTTTGGAATAGTACTGATTTTACAAGGTAGTTAGGAGGATTAAATGAGTTATTACTTGAAAAGCATTTAGAATAGTTTCTGGTACCAAAAAAGGGTTAATGGTTGTTAGCTGCTGTTACTATTCTTTGTCCTTTTAAAAAACATAGAATTTACACCTAAAATGCCCCATTGTAGCACATAGTTGGCAAGCTCGGATAGCTACATTCACTGTGTAACCACCACGACACAGGCTCCTCTCTCTGCCAGGTCCCCACCCACCCACACATGCAGAGACACTGCTGGTAACACTAGGGCTGGGGCTCGGCGCCCTCCCCCGAGCTCCCTGCAACAGCTCCGCAGTACAGCTCTGGGGTATCGCGGGGCGCATGCCTCTTCCGGTGGTGGGCACTGGTGGTTCCTCACTAGGCTGCAATGGACAGGACTTCTGTGAACACCCACGTGTCAGCTGTCTTGTTACTCTTGACGATGTGCTGGGAGTGTGATGGCCAGGGAGCGGCAGCTCTACTTTATTGTCAGTTTGGTGGGGTTGTTTTGTTTTGTTTCTTTTTGAGATAAGGTTTCCCTGTAGAGTCTTAAAGTCACTACGGAGTTATGCTCCCTTAAAACTCTAGATGCTCCTGCCTCAGCTTCCCAACTGTTGGGATTATAGGCACGCAAGTTGCTACCACTCCAAGCTAGCTCTTGAATTAATTCTGTAAGCAGCTGTGAGACCGTCTTCCAAAGTAGCCACTCCATCCCACACTCGCACCTTCCCTGCCTCCCACCCTGGCCACCATTACTTCCTGCCTTACTGACCCATGTCCCCTGCCCCAGGTGATCCGTACGGACACGTTCAAGCACCTTCGGCACCTGGAGATTCTGCAGCTGAGCAAGAACCTGGTGCGCAAGATCGAGGTGGGCGCCTTCAACGGGCTGCCCAGCCTGAACACGCTGGAGCTCTTCGACAACCGGCTGACCACGGTGCCCACGCAGGCCTTCGAGTACCTGTCCAAGCTGCGGGAGCTCTGGCTACGCAACAACCCCATCGAAAGCATACCCTCCTACGCCTTCAACCGCGTGCCCTCTTTGCGCCGCCTGGACCTGGGCGAGCTCAAGCGGCTGGAGTACATCTCCGAGGCAGCCTTCGAGGGGCTGGTCAACCTGCGCTACCTCAACCTGGGCATGTGCAACCTCAAGGATATCCCCAACCTGACGGCCCTCGTGCGCCTGGAGGAGCTGGAGCTGTCGGGCAACCGGCTGGACCTGATTCGCCCAGGCTCCTTCCAGGGCCTCACCAGCCTGCGGAAGCTGTGGCTCATGCACGCCCAGGTAGCCACCATCGAGCGCAATGCCTTCGACGACCTCAAGTCGCTGGAGGAGCTGAACCTGTCCCACAACAACCTGATGTCGCTGCCCCACGACCTCTTCACGCCCCTGCACCGCCTCGAGCGCGTGCACCTCAACCATAACCCCTGGCACTGCAACTGCGACGTGCTCTGGCTGAGTTGGTGGCTCAAGGAGACAGTGCCCAGCAACACCACCTGCTGCGCGCGCTGTCATGCACCCGCGGGGCTCAAGGGCCGCTACATCGGCGAGCTGGACCAGTCACACTTCACCTGCTACGCGCCGGTCATCGTGGAGCCGCCCACGGACCTCAATGTCACTGAGGGCATGGCGGCCGAGCTCAAGTGCCGCACGGGCACGTCCATGACCTCGGTGAACTGGCTGACGCCCAACGGCACGCTCATGACGCACGGCTCCTACCGCGTGCGCATCTCCGTGCTGCACGATGGCACGCTCAACTTCACCAACGTCACCGTGCAGGACACTGGCCAGTACACGTGCATGGTGACGAACTCAGCCGGCAACACCACGGCCTCCGCCACGCTCAACGTCTCGGCCGTGGACCCCGTGGCGGCCGGGGGCAGCGGAGCCCCGGGGGGCAGCGCCGGAGGCGTCACAGGGGGCAGCGGAGGCTACACTTACTTCACCACCGTGACGGTGGAGACTCTGGAGTCGCAGCCGGGCGAGGAGGCGCTGCAGCCGCGTGGGACTGAGAAGGAGCCCCCGGGGCCCACGACGGATGGCGCCTGGGGCGGGGCACGGCCCGGGGACTCGGCGGGCCCGGCCTCGTCGTCCACCACGGCGCCTGCGCCGCGCTCCTCGCGGCCCACGGAGAAGGCGTTCACGGTGCCCATCACGGACGTGACGGAGAACGCCCTCAAGGACCTGGACGACGTGATGAAGACAACCAAGATCATCATCGGCTGTTTCGTGGCCATCACGTTCATGGCCGCCGTCATGCTGGTGGCCTTCTACAAGCTGCGCAAGCAGCACCAGATGCACAAGCATCACGGGCCCACGCGCACCGTGGAGATCATCAACGTGGAGGACGAGCTGCCGGCTGCTTCCGCTGTGTCCGTGGCCGCCGCGGCCGCTGTGGCCGGGGGCGCGGGCGTGGGCGGCGACAGCCACCTGGCGCTGCCGGCCCTGGAGCGCGACCACCTCAACCACCACCACTACGTGGCGGCCGCCTTCAAGGCGCACTATGGCGGCAGCGCGGCGGGCGGTGGGGGCTGCGGGGGCAAGGGCCCAGCCGGCCTCAACTCCATCCACGAACCTTTGCTCTTCAAAAGCGGCTCCAAGGAGAACGTGCAAGAGACGCAGATCTGAGCCCGGCGTGTGCGGGCGCGGGGAGCGGACCCGCGGGGACAAGAGGCCGGGCGCCTCGCGGTGCCCGCTGCCCACGCGCCGGGGCCGGGACGCGGGACCGAGCAGCGGCCGCGCCCGCCTCCCGCGCGCCCTCGTGACGCACCGACCCCTACCTACCCGCCCGCCGCCTTCTAGGGCAGAGAGGAGCTTTTCCGAGGGGAGCTCTTCCCCTCACACCCTACAGCCCTCCTTTTACGGTTCATTTTTTGCAGTTTGACGCCTGTCCCTCCCAAGCCCCCACCCTGGAAACCTAAGAGACAGACACGCGCCGCCCGGGCCCCTGCCCGGCCCATCCCAGTGCCGCGCTGCGCGTCCCCCGCCCGGCCAGGCCTGGTCAGTGGCTGGGGTGCCGCCGAGCCCGGCCCCCCGCCCCACAGACTCTTTTGATACTGAAGGGAGGTTTGCGTCAATGACTACCTGCTCTGTAATTACTTTAAAAAAAAAAACACGAAAAAGTTAAAAAAAAAAAAAAAGTTTTTTGGGGGATATCCAAGCGGAGAGGAGACAGAAAACAAAGGGGATGGGGCGGTGACAGAATGAGAGGGTGAAAGCCGAGAAGCTGAAGCCTCACAGGTCGGTGGCAGCCAGAGGAACCGCCACTGATTTGGGGTCTCTCTCCTCCAACTCGAGGCTCCGCCTCTTTCACCCGGAAGGTCTGGGTCCCCCGGTGCTCTCTTCCCTCCTGTTCCAGTCCAATGTGGTCCTTTGAGGTCCGTTCTAGGACCTCTGTCTCTTCCACACACACGTGCACGTGGACACACACACCACACTACACAACACAGCAGACAACACAAAGGCCCCCAAGGGCTCTGGAGAAGGCAGATCCAAAATGGCGGTGAGGCAAGCACCACCACCACCCCCCACGTCTGCAGGTCACTCTCCCTGTGAGCAGCTGTTTGCCACCTCCCTCCACACAGGTCGCTGTCCGGGTGAGCAAGGCACCACTGCAGGCCACATGCAAGGCGCGGAGGTCAGGGCTTCCAGCAGCCTCTTCTGGGTGACACAATCTAGCCGATGGCAGGACCCGAAGCACAGAGACATCTCTGGAAGGGAGAGGCAGCAGAGGGGAGGTCAGGACAGAGCCTGGGAAGCCACTAGGGCCATCAAGGAGGGGCATATGAGGCTCATGGTGCCCAGGTCTCCAGGACTTAGCCTCGGGGGCTGCTCCCAGCCAGTTATTGCTTCCAACCATCCAGGAAGCCCACACGGTTCTCTCTGCCAGGCCAGGGACCACACAGCTTCCCGGGGCAGGACACTGTGGGAGCTGTGCGGGGCTTTGGTGAAGGCCAGCGCCTCCCCGGGGGGCAACACGACTGCCCTGATCCTGCCTCTCAGAATTCCTTCCCTACCTGTGCTCAGGACAGCACACCCCGCCACAACCCACAACCGTGCGTCTGGCCCTGACCGCTGCCCTGTCCCCTCTCCACCCACCCACAAGCCTGTCCTGCTCCATCTTTCATCTTTCTCTTGGCCAGGGCGGCGGATCCTGGCTGCCATGGTAACACTGCGGTGGTACCAGGTGGCAGGAGAGGCAGGGAGCCAGTCTCTGCAGCTCTGCCATCTCCGTGCCAGGCCTGCCAGTGCAGTGGCCAGGCCCCTCCTGGGGGCACTTAGGGACTCTCCTGGGCTGCACAGCGCCTCTTCAGGGCAGGATGGGGGGGAGCTGCGGGGATCATGACTGCAGGGGTGAAGAATGGAGAGTCAAGGTGAACTGAAGGACAGTCCGAGACCCGAGGAAGCCTTCTGGCTGAGGCTGAGGGGTGCAAAGACCACTTCCTCTACGGGGTGGGGGGCTGGAAGCCACTGAGGGAGCGGCACAGCTGCCTTTGGAGACTCGGGCAGGACCAGGCCGAGGCCTCCTCCTCCATGGCCACCTGAAGACAGGAGCCGAGCAGGCGCTGGGGACCTGGGAACAAGGGCACAGGCTGAGGGCCCAGAGTCCCTGTCACTGGCTCCTGTCTCACACTGAGCAAGGTAGTTTCCATGGCAACCTGGCCAGCCAGAAAAGGGGGCGGGGACTGCAGAGGGAATTTTCCACATCAGCAGGAAGGAGTGGAGTGGTATGGGCTGCAGAGGAGGAACTGAAGGGAAAGCAGGGCCAACCAAACCCCAAGTCACCATGCCCCTGCCCAAGGCACCCTCTGCACACCCAACGCCCACCTCTGGCTGCTGGGGAGGCGGGGCTGGGGGAGGTTCAGGCAGGGCCAAGGATCAAACGTCCAAAGATCAGCAGCTGCCCAACCTGCACTGGCAGTGAGCAGCCAGGGAGGCCAGGCCGAAGACCACCAGACCCAACGGCATGGCCCCCGGGGGGATCCCGCTGAAGGTGGGGGTGGTGGGCTATGGCCGCCTGGGTGAGTCCTTTCACCCCTCCATCCACACTGCCAGCCCAGCCCAGGGCCCCAGCCCTGGCTCTCCCTCTTGGTCCCTGTTTCCCTCTCTCTGGGCTATGCCCCTCCCCTGTCTCTGTCCCCCACTTTCTGGATGTCTCCCTCTCTTGGACTCTTGTCCCTCTCTATGGGTCTCTGTCCCCCACGTTTTGGATCTCTGTCACCTCTGGCCCCTAGCCCGTCTCCCCTCTCTCTCAGACCCCAATTCCCTCCAGTTCTGGAGCCTTCTCTTCTCCCACACCCAGGGCAGTCCCTCGTCTCCCACCTTCTGGCTCAGGGATCTGAACTGGACCTTGAGCTTGTTTTTGTCTGGAACCGTGACCCAGGCCGCATGACAGGGAGTGTGCCCCCATCCCTGCAGCTCCACAACCTTGCTGCCCTTGGGGACAGGTCAGTAGCTCCAGAGCCCTGTGATGGGGCTTTCTGTACTTCCTTTTCTGGCTGCCTGAGCTGCTTGCCCTCTCCGTGCCTTATTCCACCCGGATTTCACACCCCTTCCCATCTCTGGCCAGGCCGAGGGGTGTCAGGGCTCCTACACTCTGGAGGAGCCTGGGGGACAGGAGGCCCTATTCCGCTCCCAGACCCTCCCATCTCTCCCCTCTCCCAGGCACCCTGATCTTGTAGTAGAAGTGGCCCATCCCCAAATAATCCACGAATCTGGGGCACACATCCTGCGCCATGCCAACCTCCTGGTGAGCCCCCTCAACCCAAAACCCAGCTTCCATCTCCTCTGTCTCAGACAGCTAGCTATCCCTGGCCCCAACCCTCCCTACCCTCACACTCCCAGGTGGGATCCCCGTCAGCCCTGGCTGACCAGGTCACAGAGCAGCAGCTCCTGGACGCCTCCCACCGCTGGGGCCACACTGTGTTTGTGGCCCGAGGAGCCCTGTGGGGGACTGAGGATATCTCAAGACTGGATGCAGCTGGGGGCCTCCAGGTGAGGACCTGCCGGGCTCCCCAAAACAGACAGGGCCCGCAAAGACCCCAGACTAGCTCTGATCCTGCCTCTCAGGACTAGCTGACTAGCTGACTAGCTCTGGTTTCCAGAGCCTGCGTGTCACCATGGCCACACATCCAGATGGCTTCCGGCTGGAGGGACCCCTCGCCACCGCGCACAGAACAGGGCCACGCACCGTGCTATACGAAGGCCCTGTTCGCGGACTCTGCCCCTTCGCTCCCCGAAACTCCAACACTATGGCAGCCGCTGCCTTGGCTGCGCCCAGCCTTGGCTTTGACAAAGTGACTGGGGTGCTTGTGGCGGATCTCAGGTGAGCAGAGGCAGGCAGGGGTTGGAGGGGGTCAGTCCAGCCCCTCATGCCCTGCTCCCTGCAGCCTCACAGACATGCACGTGGTGGACGTGGAGCTGAGAGGACCCCCGGGGCCCACGGGCCGGAACTTCGCTGTGCACACCCACCGCGAGAACCCGGCGGAGCCTGGCGCTGTCACCGGTTCCGCCACAGTCGCTGCCTTCTGGAGCAGCCTCCTGGGTGCGGCCCTCCCGCCTCCGGCCCAGGCCCCTCTCCTGGGCTCTAGTACCGTGCGTGCGGAGAGCTCCGTCTCCACGCTCCATTCCCTCTCTGCTGACCTTTAACCCCGATCTCCCGCGCCTTCGCACTCCACCACCTGAAATCTTTATCTGTGTCTGTCTGGTCACGTCCCCTCTCTGGAGGGCCAGGTCGCTTCCACCTTCCCTGGTCTGCCCCTTCCTCCCATCAACACCACTCCCTCTGTGTCAGTCTTTCACTCCCGTCTCTTCACCGCAGGCTGCAGCAAGCTGCCCTCCAAGCCAGGGATCCATCTCTGCTGAGACGCCCTCTGCACCCGGAGGACATCCCACAGCTGCCCACTCTTGTCCTGGCTGCCCTTTCTGGGAGCCGCCCGCTTCCTCAGTAAAGCTCAGAGGCTGTTCCCCTGGACCACGTAGCTTTTGTGTTTCTTATTGCTCCCCTACACTGCACTTGACGCCATGGTAGTGGGCAGACGCACACGGATACCTGAAGCTATCGCGAGAGTTTACTAACTACGCTTCCCAGAATCCCACGGGCACAGTGGGTATGGCGGTCCGCGGGGCACATTTCCGGTTGCAGTAAGGACTGGCGGAAGTTGTAGTTGTGGATGTTTTAGCGGCGACGGCGCCCTGCGGTACAGGAGACCTGGCCATTACAGGGAACGCAAGAGTCCTGCGGCGGCCGTCGGGAGTCGTAGTCCGGAGCGCGGGAGTCGCCGGGATCTGTAGTCGGTTCTGCCTGCCCAGTCAGCGCGGTGTTGCCCGCCTCGCACTCGAAGCACAGAGCCGCCGCCCAGGGGATGCGGGAGGCCCTGGCTCGGGGGAGCGGAGAGGCAGGCGGGGTGAGGGGCGTTGCCAGGCAGAGGGCGAGCGCCGCGGTTGGGGTGTGGGTCGGTGAAAGGGCTCCAGCACTTGGTGTCCGGGGAGGAGGCCTGGTTGCCAGGTGATGGGAAGAGAAGCTTACTGTTGCTTAGTGACTGGGGAGGGTGCCCTGTTGCCAGGTGACGAGGATAGTTGTTTATGACAGAGGAAGGGGAGTCTTCTGTTTCTAGGAGACCAGAAGAGACCCTGTTACCTAGAGACAGGAGAGGAGGAGTGGAGGGCCTTTGTTACCCAGAGTGAGAGGGTGTTCTGTTGCTAGGCAACCTGTGGTCCTGTTACCTAGGAATGGGAAGGGAAGGTCCTTTGTTGCTAGGTGGCAATGACAGGCACCCTTTGATTTAGAAACAGGAAGGGTTTCTCTGTTGCCAGGTGAGAAGAGACGTTTTTTCCTAGGAATAGGGGATAGAAGTGCCTTGTGTTACCTGGAACCACCCAGGGAGCAGGGTCAGGGGCCCAGTGTCTTCAAAGGCTGCCTCCAGCCCCACACCATGGTGTGGTGCCTGGGGCCTTTTGGGAGGTTGGACTTCACACCGTGGGCTGAGGCTCTGAGTACCTTCTCCCCCTCCCAACCCCCAGCAGGAGCTGAGGGCAGCATGTCCCAGACCCCAGGAGCGCACCCGAGCCCACCCTCTGTGTACCATGAGCGGCAGCGCCTGGAGCTGTGTGCCGTCCACGCCCTCAACAACGTTCTGCAGCAGCAGCTCTTTAGCCAGGAGGCTGCCGATGAGATCTGCAAGAGGTGACTGTCACCGCCCTGACCTCTGAGAAGTGGGGCTCCGAGCGGCTGAGCATCCCCTAGGGCTCACAGCGAGCCAGGCCTTGGCTGCAGTCTGGGGCTGCACGGAGATGGTGATTCACCCCAACCTTAGCTGTCACCTGGCCGAGGGAAATTCCTGAGCCCTCAGCCTGGTGCCTGAGGCCCTGGTGCTCCTGCCTGGTGCCCACCTCTGCATCTTTGTCTCTCACTGCTGCACTCACACCAGACTTCTCTGTAGTCGCCTCGTGAGGCCCCTGGGCCGGGCCTGGCTTCCCCTCTTTGCATCCTGGATGTTCCTTGGGACTTCCAGCGGCACTTCTTTATAATCCTCCCGTCTCAATCTCTCCTCTCAGGCTGGCCCTCTGCTGTCTGAACCTTCCCCCAGCCTCCTTGCCTCCTGACTTTCCCTTCCAGCCAGTGCCCCCAAATTCCCAGAGATCTTCCTCCACCCTCTCTTGTTCACAGCCTCTGTAGCTCCCTAATAACCTTCAGGCTGATTATTTATAGAATTTATTTATCCTTCATTCAAAACAGGGGTCAGCAGAGTCCCCTGCCAAGCCCACGCTGTGCAGAGAGCGGAGTCAGACAGGAGCCCTTCCTGAGGGAGAGGCAAGGGGAACGGACACAGAATAAGCTCGGGCTTCCCCTCCCCCGCCCGTCTCCAGGCCCAGGCCTGGAACAAAGATGCTGTTGTCCTGAGAAGAAGCAGGAGGCCAGAGACTGGCTGCAGGGTGGACCCAGAGAGCTGGAGGGAACACTGGGACGCAGGACTGCAAGGAGTGGTTAGAGACAGGTGGCTGGGAAAGGCCAGTGCTGAGGCCGGACTGCAGAGCAGACAGGCCAGGTGGAGGCTCTGTCCTGGGGACATGGAACCCAAGGTAGCTATTGGCTAAGGATGGGCAGTGTCAGCCCCCGTGAGAGCAGTGCAAAAACTGTGACACCAGGTGTGGTAATGCACGCCGTCGGGAGTCGTAGTCCGGAGCGCGGGAGTCGCCGGGATCTGTAGTCGGTTTCCGGCAGCTAGAATGGCTGAGGTAGGAGGAGTGCAAGTTCAAAGCTAGCCTGGGCAACTTGGCAGGACGCTGTCTGAAAATGAAATGTGCAGAGCTGGGAGTGCGGGTCTGTGGCGGAGCACTCAGACAGTGCCCAAGGGCATGAGTCCAGCTGCCTTGGTTGGTGTGGCTCAGCTCAGTAGGGGAGCCCAGAGGGGCCCCACGGCCCACCTGGAGGTCCGCAGACTCCCCTCAGAGGAGGTAGGAGGTGTGTCTGAGGCAGACAAGCAAGGGACTGGCAGGGTCAGGAGACAGAACAGAAGCAGCATGGACACAGAGAAAGAAAAGCGAGGCCTCTCTGGGTCCCAGCTCAGGCTCTTGTCACTCCCTCTACCAGGTTGGCCCCTGACTCCCGGCTGAATCCCCACCGCAGCCTTCTGGGTACCGGCAACTATGATGTCAATGTGATTATGGCAGCCCTGCAGGGGCTGGGACTGGCTGCCGTGTGGTGGGACCGGAGGAGGTAGGACTTAGAACTGGCTGTTCCCTGCAGCCTGCACTGGGCCCACCCAGGAGGGAGGAGCAAGGCCAGGCTAGTCACCATGGGACCAGGAGAGACAGGAAAGACTGGCCCATGGGCTGGCATTATGGTGGGGGGAGGTGGACCCCATGACAGTCCTGTCGTGTCCGTGGGTGATGGGCAGCACGAGCAGGAGGTTGGCTTTGTTGCTGCTGAGGTATGAATGGATGGATGGGCTGGCGGGGAGGGGGGTTGCTGGGTGCTGGCTGGGTGTTGGTAGAAGTGTGGTAGGTGGACGGGGGGTCGGCAGAAGTCCGATAGGATAGATGGGGAGTGAGGAGGAAGCTTCTGGGTGGACAGACTTCTGGGGGATGCAGGGAAACACCAGCCAGAGGGCTATCACAGCCCATGCCACCTGGATTTAAGACACCTGCCTGACTGTGTCCCCTCCCAGGCCCCTGTCCCAGCTGGCCCTGCCCCAAGTGCTGGGGCTGATCCTGAACCTACCCTCACCCGTGTCACTGGGGCTGCTGTCCCTGCCATTGCGCCGGCGGCACTGGGTGGCCCTGCGCCAGGTGAATGGTGTCTACTACAACCTGGATTCCAAGCTGCGGGCACCGGAGGCCCTTGGGGATGAGGACGGCGTCAGGTGAGCCGGGAGGGGTGACAGGGGACCTCACGCTGGACCCTGACTCTTACACTCCTGGCATAGGGAACCAGAAGCTGGCTCGGCCTCAGTGCCCACTTCTCCTCCAGGGCCTTCGTGGCAGCCGCCCTGGCCCGAGGACTGTGTGAAGTGCTGCTGGTGGTGACCAAGGAGGTGGAGGAGAAGTGCTGCTGGCTGCAGACCGACTGACTGAGCGCAGGGACCGCCTCAGTGCTGCCTGGCTCGTCCTGTGCGACCCCGGCCAGCCTGAGTTCAAGTGCCAGGGAAGGGCCTGGGCCGCGGCCTGGGGAGGCCCAGCCCCTTCCCAAAGTTCCCCACCCCCATGCCGCTGCTGCCTGAATAAACCTGCTCATTTCTCAGCCTCTCCGTGGTCTGCCGTCGGCCTCTACAGCCCCCTTTCCAGCCAGAGGCCGCACAGCGGGTAAGAGCTCCCAGGTGCAGGCTGCCTCGAGCTCAGCGGGAACAGGACGTGAGCACACCTGACTCCCCAGCACTCCGGGAGGCGGGACAGGAGGACGGTGAGGTACAGCTCAGTCTGGGCAGTTTAAAGCCTTAGTGAGAGGCTGTCTCAGAATAAATAATTAAAAAGACAGGGATGTAGCTCTGCAGAGGCTGAGCTGGGGTTCCATCTCCAGGACCAAAAAGAAAAGAGAGGAAGCTTTGTTCCTGCCCTTTCAGTGTGAGGCAGGCAGGACCAGGGCAGGGGACCAGGGACCCCAGAGCTAGGCTGAGGTCCTGGCTTGGATGGCCCCATGTCCATGAGTGTCACAGTCTGTGACTCCTCACAGCAGGTGCCAGTCCTCCCAGGAGGAAGTGGGGCGGCCTGGGGATTCCAGGAAACCCCCCACCCCCCACCCCCGCTGCCAGAGCCCTAGGGCGGGGGAGGAGCACTGACAGCACTTGAGCCTCATTGAGCAGAAGTGTCATCTCCCTGCCCTGCTCCCCAGCCTTATCTTTCCCCATGGCCCCTCATCCCAGCAGCGTCCTCTGGGCCCAACCTGTGCTACTGGGTGGCCCAGGACTGGGGCAGTCGGTGGTCACCCTGCTCCTGGCTGGGGGACAAGAGGGCACTACGACTCCCTGTCCCTCAGGGAGAAAATGGAGGATGGGGGTGGGGCAGAGTGGCTATGGAAGGTTTGAGAGGCCTCCGAGTGGGAAAGAACCAGTGGGGACAAGGCTCGGGGACACTTGCAGAGCCCATCCCTGCGCCTCCAGATCAAGGCAGTGGGGATGGGAAGGGGCGGGGAGCCCAGAGCCGGGGACAGGAGCCTGCCCAGGGGACACAGAGCAGGCAGGGCCAGCCTGGTGGGGTGTGGCCAGGAGAGGCCCTGTGGGCAGGCTGAAGAGGGCGAGCTGGGCCTGGGGTGTGGGGCAGAGCTGTGCTCACCATGGGACAGGCCAGTGACACCCAGGAAGCGGGGACCCAGAACCACAGGGAGGCCAGTGACGGCAACCCTGCCTGGGGGCCCAGCTCCTGGCCTCTGCCTGGTGCCAGGACCCAGCCCACCTCACAGGTCAGGCCGGAGGGACGGGGCAGGGGTCCAGTCCTGGTGTCAGGTTCCCAAGGTCAAAGGGCAGGCTGGCACCTGCCTCCCTCTGCAGCTCCTGCCCGCTGCCTGTCACCTGTCGCCTGTGCTGCCGCTGCCCGCACAGGACCAGGTTTCTATTCTAGGCTGAGGCTAAATAAGGTCTGGAGCCTGCGGGGCCTGGGGAGGGCCCCTGGGGTCCCTGCGCCACAGCTGTGCCACAGCCCAATTTAGCCCAGGGTTGGTCTGGCGGGGTGGGCAGGGTGCCCCTTAAATCGCAGGGCTGAGCGGGTGTGCTGCCACTGGTGCCAGGTGCGAGGAGCACCCCGCCCTGTCTCCCTCCCCTTCCTCCGCCTCTCCCTCCTCCCCTCCTGCCCGCATACTCCTCCTCTGCCCACCACGTGCACTGCTCCAGCTTCTCTCTCACCTCTTCCTCTCCTTCTGTCTCTCTCTTTCCGTCACTCTCCCTGTATCTCTGTCTGTGTCGTCTCTTCTGCCCGGCCACCGCCCATCCCCAATCCCCTGTCCCTGGCTATCCAGGCCGCTCAGCTCCCAAGAGAGCCCCGGGTCTGTGTGGGGCTGAGTGCAGCGGATTTGCCGCCTGCCCTGCGCCTCTTTCCTGCCTCACCCTTGTGCTCTGGGTGCGTGGCGGACCAGCCTTCTCTCTCCCAGACGTGGGGGGGCTGGGCAGTCACAGCTAGGCTGTGAGCTCAAGGTGGGAGCAGGCAACAGGGACTCGGAGCCCAGGCGGCCCCTGGCCAAGGCCCGAGTGTCGCAAGGACACAGAGACAGTGCCATGGCTGCCCACTCTGCATGGTTCTAGGCTGGGAGAGTGGGCCCTTGCCCTCCCGCGGGCATCAGGGCCCTGACCACCATGCCACCTCTCACCTCTGCCATCCCTCCCTGCTCAGCAGGCTGGGCACCACTCCTGTCGCCTGTGGTGGGCACCTGGCCCTGCCTCGGGGGTCTTCCTGGCTTCTGCTCCCAGCTCTGCTCTGTGGAAATGTGCAAGTGTGTGACAGTGACATTACCCAGCCTCTGCCCAGCCTCCTGTCCCTTCACCTTGAGTCCTCACCCCTCAGGTCTGCCGGTCCCTCCTGGAAGGGGCTGGGCATCCATGGGCAGCACTGGGCAGCGCTGTGCCCGCCTGCAGGACCCGTCGCCACACTGAGCACTCTGACCCCTCGCTGTTCTGTCTCTGTTCCCAAGCACACGGGACATCTAGGCAGCTCTGCCCACGCCCTGTCTGCTGCCAGCCAGGGAAGGAAATGGGCCTTCCTGAGCACCGGCCAGGCCCGGCCAGCTCTGCCTCCCGCCTGCATCGCATCCTCGATTTCTCCTGTCAGCTCCGTCTTCCCTCCCGTGGGGAAAATACAAGCAATTATGAAGCGCTGCCCTCCCTGCCCCTCGTGCGCTGCCAGCATCGCCCTCCCTGGTCTAGTGCTGCATTATTGAGTGCCTGCTGTGGACACAGTGACCGGCCTCCACTCACCTCCCCGGCTCTCCTCCCCTCGCCCAGGCTCCACGTCCGCCTTCCGGGCGCAGGCCTCTTCCTCCCGGCCTCTGCTGCTCCACTCTCCCTCGGCCTGCACGCTGGCTGTGTCCCCCCACTGTGCCCTGCCCTGGCTTCCTCCTCCCTCTCTGCCGCCTGCGCTCTCCCTTTGTCAGGGACCGCGGCCATGGCCCTGCATAGTGCAGCCCGCTGTGGGCCAGCGCCCTCTCTCCTCCCAGCCTCACCTTGGTGCTGGGGATGAATCAGGGCCTTCACACTGAACCCCATCTCCACCCTCCACATCGTTAGGAGGAAGAGAGGTTTACTGGGGAAAGGAACAGCTCCTGAAAGGCAGGAGAGGTCCCAAGCAAGTTGCCTTTTTTTTTTTTTTTTTTTGACTCAGGTTCTCACTAGACTGTGCAATGTGGATTCGAACTTGCGATCCTCCTGCCTCAGCCTCCACAGGTGCTGGGATGGCCAGGAGGGAACACCAGGCCGTTTCTTCCCTCTTTCTCTTGTCTCATGATGAGGAACTGGCATCCCCATATGCCTAGCAGCTGTGCCCTGGCCCTCCCAGCTGGCTGTCTTCGCACTGCCCTCCGTGGTGGTCTCACGCCCTCCTTTCTCCCCTAACCCATCTCTCCAGGAGAAGGGGCCGCATCTGCTGAGAGTCAGCTGTGTGCCCGCTCTCTAAGCACCGCCCTCCACCCTGCCCTCTGCCCTCCTCACGCAGCACGAGGAAGGGCACCCACTGAGCCCGGCCTATGCCAGGCAGTCCCCCACACTGCTGCCCTCTGTAGCTCTCTCCTCTCTTGCTTCTGAGCAGGGGAACCCTGAGTTTTCCAGAGGGAAGAGGCCAGGTGTCCCGGGAACCAAACCCTGGGTGCCCGGCAGGTCTGGGCCGCCTGGTTCCATGCTAAAAAAAAAAAAAAAAAAAAGAAAAAGCTGAGGTGAGGACATCATTCAGTCCTGTGTCACTTGGGGCAGATAGGGAGCCTGAGGCAGGGCAGGATAGGTGTGTCCCCACATGCTTATCCTCCTCCCCCATCTGCTGATGCCTGCTGCTGAACCCTGCTGTCTCCTGGCGCCCGTCCCCAAGCTGTGGCAGCTGCATGCCCTGCCAGCCTCTTTCTGCTGTGTATCTCTGGGGACAAGTGCTCCTGATGGCCACACGTGGCATCGGCCACCTCGGGGCCCTGTCCTGCCAGGTCTTGCCTTGCCCGTGCTGCTGGTGTTGCCAACACAGCAGGGTCAGCTGTGAGGAGCAGGGCACCCCATCCTGCGACCCTGGGCGCCACTCTGGTGGGCCCTGGGCTCCTGCGGGCTCCCTGCCCATCGGCCCTGCTCCGCGATCTTCAGGTCCACCGCGCAGAGCCCGGGTGCCCGCTCCGCGAGGTGGCGCTGCAGGCAGGCGGCTCTGCCCAGCGTCAGCCTATCTCCAGCAGTGCCCTTTCCTTCCTTTCTTCGTGTCCTCCTTCCCTTCTACTCTTCCTACCTCTGTCCTCCTCCTTCCTCCTGTTCCGTGCGTCTCCTATTCATGCTCATCTCTTCCCCTCTTTCCCACCTTTCTTCCTCTCCTCTCCACTACTTCCTCCATTCTTCTGCTGCCTCTTCCACTTCCTCATCTACTTCCTACCCCTTCTTCCTCTCTTCCTCCTCTCCACTTCCTCTTCCACTTCTCTCCTCTTCCAATCCTTTTCTCCTGCCTCCACTATTCCACTTCCTGTTTCCTTTTCTCCTCTGCTTCCTTCCCTTCTTCCCCTTTCTCTCCTCTCCTCCCTTCTTCACTCAGCTTCCTGTCTTCCACTTCCTCTTCTTCTCTCCTCCACTTCCTTCTCCTCTCCTCCACTTTTCCTCTTCTCCATTTCATCCCCTCCGCCACTCCTTTCTCTTCCTTTCTTCCCATCCCTCCGCTTACCCGTCCCCTCCTCCACCGCCGCCCTCCCCCTCCTTCCTCCTCTCCCCTCTCCTCCCTCGCTCTCCCGTCTCCTCTCCCTGTCACCACACCCTGTGGTCCTCTCACAGCGGACCCTTTGCTGCCCACTTTCTCAACGTTCCCCTCCTGCCGTCTCGCTCTCTGCCCCGCGCCCCCCTCGCGTGTTGGGGGCCTCGTCCTCTCCAGCCTCGGGGTGCCCCAGCGCCGCCCCAGGGAGGGCCTCTGTGACCGGCCTCTTTTCTGTCTGTCCGGGAGGCTGGACGCTGCCTGCAGGATTCGTCACCAGCCAGGAAATGGGGCCCGGAGGAGGCCAGCGGTAGGGAGACAGCCGAGACCCGGGCCTGGGCTGGAGCCCACAGATGGTGGGGGGCTCCGCGCACCTCTCCCAGGCCCACGCTCTCCTCGGGGAGCAGGTCCAGCGGCCCGCGGGTGAGGACGGGCTGGGGCCGAGGCGGAACGCGACGGACGCGCGACAAGAGAGGCGAGACGCCGCAGGACGACTGGAGCCCGCGGTCCCCCCTGCTGGCGGCGGGCGGAAGTGCAGTCCTCCCGAGAGCAGGGCCCCGAGAGAAGAGACCGACTGGGGCGGTGAGGGCGTGCTGGGTGGGTAGAGAGGGGGAACCCCGAATTCTGTACAAACGGACTTTTACTCCTAACATGCAGAGTTCCTGCCCAGGGAGCCTACGTGCAGCTTGCACCTGGGCCCTCCGGTCCCTTCACGGCCCACGGGCAGCTGCGGAAGCCGGGAGCCCGCCTCTCCGGGGCTGGGCCGGGTCGGCGTCCCTGTGCCCTAACATCAGGCACGCCGCGCTGCGGTGCTGGGCCAGCGGCTAGAAGCGCGGATGTGCCAGCTGCCTGCGGGGTGGCCTCCCCAAGGGCGGGAAACCTGCGCAGTTGTTTCCTGAAGCTACCGTGCAGAAAGCAGCCCGGAGCACGTCAAGTGCCGCTCAGAGGGCGGCCGTCCGCACCGCTGGGAGAGCAGAGGGGCGTCCGCTGGGAGCTTCACACCAAGACCTGACCCCCCACGGCTGGGATAGCCCAGGAGAGACGAGAGCTGAGCTCCCAGGACTGTGGGAGGCTGGAGAAAAGGGAGCCAGACGCGGCCTGGAGCCGGCACAGTGGGGGTCAGTGGACTCTCATTCAGGGCTGGGATCCTATGTTGGCAGCCGGGGTGCGGCTCTGGTGTTCAACATCTGGAAGTACCACAGTGGGAACCTCCAGGCTGCAAAGTCAGGGCGGGCGCCAGGATGAAGGTCCCCAAGGGAAGAGACAGAGAAGGGATGAGGCCGGGTGGACGGCCGGCAGGGCAGAGGCAGGGCGCACCGCAGCCAGCAGCCCCTCACACCTGAGGTGCACGGCTCTGGACCCACGGGCTGTGGGTCTGCGCGGAGCGTGGCCTGTAGTCCAGTGTGGAGGGCGGTGGCTGAGCTGTGCCTCTCACACAGGTGACCCCCACATCTCAGCTCGCACTGTGCCGGCTTCTCTCTAGATGCCCCCAACACCTCACGTACTTGTAGGTGGCACTTTCCAGAGCTGCTGGATCTGGAGTATGTGACACTAGGACCAAGGTGCGTGAGGCTGGGGGGGATGAACCCACGAACTGGTCTAGTGTGATCGTGGGAGGCCTGGCCACCCTGGGTGTGGACGGCAGCGCCCAAGGCTGGGAGCCTGGCTGGGATAACGGCGGAGGTCTGCTCACCGCTCCCTGGCTTTCTGCCTGCCCTGCCCTAAACTGCCCTCTGCTGCAGCGCCATCTGCCCTGACACAGCTGGCGGGGGCTGAGAGCTCTACACGCGGTGAGCTACAGTAAACCTCGCTCTCCAACGCTGAGGGTCGGGTATTTTGTCCAGGCTGTCTGTGTACACAAGCAGTGCAAGGACACGGGGGCCCCTGAAGTGCTGCTCTGGACACACGACGGCCACTGACAGGGACTCTGTGCCCTCAGACAGTCCCTGCGCCACGGGCGTACAGCAGGGCTGGGACCCATGGGGCAGCGGGAGGAAAACCAACACACCCCTCAAAACAACTCCCATGAGCGTGTCTGGGACAAGGATCAGACCAGGTAGAAACCTGGAAGCCTCCCGCAGGAAAATGGGCGAGAGGGGTCAGTGGAAGGCACCCAGCTGTGGCTTCTGCTGCATCTGCACCCCCAGCCCACGGCCAGAGAAACCATGCAGCGAAGGAGCTCTGCCAGATGGGCGGACACCGGAGAGGCTGAGCCAGGAAGAGCCCTGGAGAGCCCGGGCACCAGGCAGGGCATGCTGCTGGGCGGGTGCTGGCAGACAGCACCGGACCACGGCTCTGTCCACCATGCCAGGTGTGGGGAGCGGGATAGCCTAGGCCATGGAGACGGGGTCGTGTGGCAAGAAAGCAGCAGGTCCTCAGTCTGGACCCAGCCCAGGCAACTTAGCCACTGGGCAAGACTCAACTGAAATAAATGAGAAAATAACAGCAGCTGAGGTGCAAAGGCCCTGGGTCCACCCCACACTCCCCCGCCATGCCCTTCCCTGAAGGAAAAAGCACATGCTGCGGAGTCCTCAACAGCCTGGAGCCCTGCTGCCGGAGACACTGGGGCAGTTTTCTAACCTCCACAGCAGCCCAGACCTCAGGGCTGAGATGTCTGCTGGTGAGGCCGTGGCGGAAAACTAGGCAAGGCAGGTGGCTGCAGCGCAGGGACGTCCTGGGCACCAGCACCTTCCTCCCAGTGATGCCCGCAACTCTGTGCTGCAGTCACCACCTGGACAGGGTACACTCATCATCCTCATCACTGGGCTGCACAGCAAATGGACGTAACCAGGCACAGCAGCAGACACATGACCGGCGACACGCTGCTGTGTGCGCACAGGTGTGTGTCTCACCTGTGTGCGCGGCTGCATGCGCAGCCTTTCTCCCAGCCACAGCATCCCCCTCATCTGTCACGCACCCAGGGAAAGTCATTCCAGGGCCACCAGAGGGACGGTTTCGTCTGCTGTAGTACTGTTCACAGCCCACAAAGCAAACGTGACTGAGTCGGTGTTTGGGAACAGTTTAATCAACTGCCTCTCTGCACAGCCATGCCAACGCCAGTGCCAGCACAGCTGCCATCTCACACTCCTGAACGACACACTCAGGAACAGCAGAGTCCAACACAGCCTGGTGCGAGGCTGTCAGCAACTACAAGCTACCAAAATGTGTGCGCTGCAGTATTGGGTGAATATTCTTAAACAGACAAGGAAGACCGCAGGTGGGCCACAGTCCTGGAGCCACACAGGTGGCTGTCTTGGGATGGAGGGTGTGGAGGGGACTCTACATCACCTGGCCCCGACTCCACCAGCTGCTGGCTTTAGGCCTTTGGTGGGATGCCAGGTGTTTCACCCATTGTGGGCAAATGGATGCTGGGCACAGGCCAAGGAGCAGTGCTGCAAGAAGGGGAAATGGAGGCAGCCAGGGCTGAACAGCCCCAGCTACTACTTCCTCAGCGGGAAGGCCCTGCAGCCTCAAGGGAAGCCAGTCGGAGACCGGGGACCCAGTCCAGTGCCCAGGGAGGTGTCAGGGCCAGGGAAGGCAGCGGGATGGGCCTCAGCAAAGGCACAGAGGGTAGAAAGAATCTGGAACATTCCTGGCAGCAAGTCGGGCACAGCGGCATGAGGGGCTGGGCCTCCAGGGGCTGGGCCTCCAGGTTGAAGGCACAGGGAGCCCAGAGGCTGAGCGGGGGCCATGGGGATGGGGTATAGCAGGAGCACCTCAACTCCATAACCCTGTACACAGGAAGGGAGGCTGAGGAAGGCAGGGGCTCCTGGGAGGGGTGTCTTCCTACTCTCAAAGAATGGAGACCACAGGGCTGCAGCCCCAGGATGACCGGGGATTGGGGGACTCTGGATAGATGGAATCCTCAAAGCAAAAGAGGACAGGCCAATCACCGGCCACTGCCCCCACCGCCACCACCACCACCACCCCCGCCCTGGCCTCCAGCATCCGGAGCTCCCGACATCATGAGGAACAGGACCACAGGAATGATGTACATCCACTGCAGGTGACGAGGCCGGAGGACAGACACACGAACACAGAGAGACAGAGGGAAGTGAGTGGACCTGCTCTGCCTGGAGGGGGCCCGACACGAGGGGGCCGCGTGGGGGCCCGGGTCTCCTACATCACTACAGGCGGGTGGGACGGAGGAGGGAAGGGGGTCTCAGTCCTCACTCAGGCCTCCTGCGGCGGCGGCGTGGGCCCCGGGGCAGCAGGACGCAGGGCTGTGAGCAACACGGCCCCCCCCAGGATGAGGTGCCACTGAGGAGGGAGGGCGCGGGTCAGGGGCCTCGAGCACGTGGCAGGGCCTCTCTGGGCCTTAGTTTTCTGGGGCTTGGCTGGTGGGCCGTGCAGACACGAGCAGCACCCAACTGGGCCCTCGGGCAGCCCAGCCTTGCTCACCCTCGCCGAGCCCAGCCTCCCGGGGCCCCTCCTCTGAATCCTTTCTGTCCTGCCTCCTGGAGCCCAGCTCTGGTGAGACCACCAGCTGGCATCTCTCCCTGCCTGGCCACACCTTCCACACTGCACTCACAAGTGCTCGTGCCCTGAGGCCCCCCAGCTCCAGGACGACACTCGTGAGCCAACTCAGGAAGGCATCCCTGGCCCTCAGTGCTTCCACCTAAGGGTCTCAGCCGAGGCACCAGGTGGGCACAAGGGTGGGCCAGGGGCATGTGGACAGAGGAAGCTGGGCCAGCTGGTGGGGCCAGTGAGGAAGTAGGAAGGCCGGGCACCCCACTCACATATTTGGCGAAAAAGGACTTCTGCTCCTGGGGGTTCTTGGCCTTCTGGGCCTGCTCCATCTCCAGGCGCTCAATGAAGGCTGCTGTCTCAGGGCTGGGGGTGAGGAAGCGGGTGAGGCTGAAGTCTGGACCCCTGACTCGAGGCAGCCCTGTGATGACAGAGGCGCCCATGCTCGGCTCTCCCCACCCCACACTCACCCTGGGGCAGTGCCTGGTGGCCGCAGCTGCACCGAGGTGTTGAATAGCTCTAGGTCCACATCTTCCACCTCATGGCCCCGGCAGCCCCCAGGGTATGTCACAATGGACACTCCTACCACATTGCCAGCCACGTCCACATGCAAGGTCAGCTGGTCAGAGAGGTGCGACTCCACCATGGAGCACTGGAGACAGAGCAGCGGTTGGGATCCCGAAGCAAAGGCCTGCTTAGCTCCCCGCCTCCCTCCCCAGAAGCACCCACCCAGGGCCAGGCCAGGTCTGGGGTTCTCCTGCCCTTCGCATAGCCAGGGACAGCTGGGAATGCAGGACTGAGGTGGGCAAAAGAACATGGACACGGGGCAGGCGGTCCCCATCACTGACTCACCGCAGGGACAAAGGAAGAGACATAACCACCAGCCTCTGAGCTGTCCAGGGCTCCAGGCCGTCTGGGGACCCTGACCCGGTACAGGCCGCTCAGAGCTGCCACGTCCTGCAGTGTATGCAGAGGAGGGAACCATCAGAGGGACAGTGCTCAGTGCCAGCAACCTTCCCCTGCACCCACATCTCCTAGCTTGGCTGGCTGAGCCCCCAGGGCTCTGCCCACTGGTCCACCCAGCTAGTAGGCCGGCTCAGGCAGCAGGGCCGCCCACCTGCACCTGCTCACACCCGACGCCTCAGTTCCCTCTGTGGGCAGCTGGGGCAGTCATGAGGGTGCCGTGCAGCTCATCTGCTCCTGACCTCCTCCCCAGGGGCACCATGAGCCCCAGAGGGGGCACAACTTGGCTGTATCTGGGGGAGCACTGAGCCAGACCTGGAAGGACCGAGGTAAGGGGCCAGGAAGCAGCCAGCAAAGGGAGCTTCCAGTCCAACTGCAGCCTCCCTGAGGGCCCTGCTCCTCACATCAGCCTGCGCTTAGGTGCCCCTGGAAGTCCCAGCTGAGGTGGGAAACCCAAGGAGAGAAGTGCTGTGAACTGGCACAGGGGCAGCTGGGTGAAGCCCATTCCAGCACAGTGGCTAATGGAGCACCACACACTTGGGGTGGCCATGGAGTCAGGGGCGAGACAGGGCAGCAGGATGCACTGGGATTCCACCTGGACCTGGGGGGAGCATGCAGGGGCCACAGTGGGCGAGTGGAAAAACTGCTCCCTCCCCACCGGCCCAACCCTAGGGTCCCCACTGCACCCGAAGGCGGCCCCGCTCCTCTTCACTGAGCTGCCGCTGCGACAGGGACAAGGTGCCATCCTGCTGGCTCCACAGCAGTGAGCCTCGCTTCCGGAAGTGGGGAGTATCATCTGCAGAGAGTCTCAACTCAGTGACCACCCTGGCAGGAGCCAGGGGACCTGGATCCACACCTCAGCCTGCCCTCTGCTAGACACCATCTTGCCCTGCCTTCCCACTTCCACCACTTTAGCCCCAAAGCTCCCAAGCCCACCTCCCATGCTGCTAGGTGGCCTGAGGACAGTTACATGACCACTGGGAGCCTCAACTTCCTCTGGCTGGCCAGGGTCTGACAAGGGGCCTCAGCCTCATGACACCAAGCATGGCCTTTGCTCCACTGCTGGGCTCAGGGCAGGGCTGACAGCACCGGTCCTTGCCGTTTGGGTTGGGCTTAGGCACTGGTTTCAGCTCTGCCACTCACTGACCAAGGCACCCTGTATGGTGCCTACTGAGTGTGTCTCCTGGAAAAAGGACTACGTCTACAACCCTTGCACGACTGTCCTGAGATAACACAAAAACCCTCAAGCCACTAGCACAAGACACGTGGCCATGATCAGCAGTCTGCTCTGCAATCATTACTTCCATGCTGTCAGACCCTGGGGTTTGTCCTCAAGTGTGAGCCACTCAAAGGCCTAGCTGCTCTCTGCCTGTGGCCCCAGCCCTTCCAGGGATAGGATGTTAGATGAATATCAGGTTCCCACCCTTCTCACTGTGGAGCAGGTGTGTCAGGAACTCACCAATCTCGAAGGAGTGCTCCAGCAGCAATCCCACCATGCCACAGCTCTCCCCTTCACGGCCTTCAGCCGCAACCTGCAGCAAAGACAGGGGCTCAGGTGAGGACCACAGAGCTTTCACAGGACAGGACCCACAAGGCCCAGGACAGAGGGACTGGTGGGCCCTTCGAGGACCCTCACATTCAGGCTCAAGTCAATCACGTTTGCCACTAACCCATTAAACTGCCCACTTCGAATATTCATGATTTGTTCTCCCATTATCTAGGAAGCAAAATCCTACAAACACGCTTTGTGTTAGCCTCCTTTCCAAAGCAACTATCCCTAGGTCGCTTTCACTCCTCACATCATAAATATTCATGAGTTAAAAGCTACCCTTTCTCCCGGGCTTCCCTAGCATATTAATATGCTAATATCCAACAGTCCTCATTTTCACCTTTAACAGCCTTAACGGCCAAGAGGTCACTTGAGTTCTGTCTCCGTCAAGTATATTCAAGATTCTACACTTGCCTTTTTCTTTGCCTTTACACTTCCGCTAACTTTGCATCCTCCACCTACTCACATATATATGCACGATCCGGTTTTCTCACATATATCCAGAACGTAGAACTCCTCTCCAATCTCTCCAGCGTCCCAACACCTTTTTTCATTTTAACTGAGCTGGAGTCGGATTCCAAGATTCCGCCCGGGCCACGCCCTCTCATGAGTATTCACAGACAGCCCTTATTTGTTCCACCTGTTCGCCGGCGACCTTTCCCATTGTACCCAACTCCCAGGCGCCAGATTCCATTGAGTCCAGCTTCTCTTTCCACTCGGAGTTGTGCCCAGCCAAGCCTGTTCTGCACGCTCATGTCCAGGGTTCTCCCACCTCACGCTACCCTCTCGCTACTGCCCAACCTCGTTGCCACCTTAATCCACCTATAAACCCGTGACGTCCGTCGGCTCCGCCCTCTATGCTAACGAGCACTCACCCCTCGTGCAGCAGCCCCAGCTCGACAGCCGCTGCCCCTGGCCCGACTGGGCGCCGCTGCCACTATCAGCAAGAGGAGTAGCAGACGGGCTGCATTTGCGCCGGGGGCAGCCATTACACCACCTTCCCATCACCTATCAGCCTACGCCGCGGAGCATGCTGGGTACCACGGAGGGCACCTGTACTCTCGTGCGCGTGCGCGGACTTCTGCGCTTGCGCTGACTCTTGCGCCTGCGCACTGGTGCAGGCTGTTCGGTGTGCCACCGCCTTGTGCGTCCTGCTCTCCCGGGCCGGCCTTCCGTTTAAGGCACCACCTCAGCGTCCTCTGTGATGTCACCAAACTTAGCCCGCTTTGTTATGCCGTCACCCTCCCCATAGTTACCGCCCTTTTTTTCCTCCCGCGGCTCCTCCCTCCGCACCGACCAAAGGGCGGGGCGTTGCGATGATGGGGGGCACGAGTCTAAATCAGCTCTCAGTGCAGTGGGTGAGATGGGATCAAGTGACCTGGCAGGTAAGAGAGGAAGCCAGGCCAGAAGGGATTGCACTTGAGGGCACCAAGGAGGATGTGGGGCCGCAATGGAGACCGCTGATAATCTTTGCCCTGCCCTTGGCCCCTTGTGCCCAACCTGCTGGGGACCCGGGCCCCACCTCCCGGGACTGAATTCCAAACTTTGTCCCTCTAGGACGCCCCCCGGTTCCAGCGTGTGCCCCAGAATGTCCCGGTTGGCTCCAGCGCCACCTCCTGAGCGGCGAATTCGACCAGCTCCGGGACTTACCCATATTTGAGAGCAACTTTGTGCAGGTGTGGAGTCCCCAGACTTCAGCCCCAGAAACTGGGCCCGACCTTCACCCTCTCCCCACCCTGGCTGTTCCCCTTAATCCCTCTCGTGGAGGTGCTGACTTCCCTCTCCCAGTCATCTCTGCCCCTTCGTATCTCCAGTCTTTTAGCTTGTGTGTGCAACCTGGCTTCTGAGATCTTTGCAACAGTGTCCCTGACTTTACACTCACACGATTGTTTTCCTTTAGTCCCACTGTAGCTGGCCCTCAATCTGATTCTTAACTCCCCTTATTCATGCCTTTTTTTTTACCCTGCAAGATTCCTGACCTCCGATCCCTGTCCAATTCTGCTCCCCAATGTGTCCTGCCTCTGACCTCTGGCCTCAGGTGACCCGGTTTGGAGAAGTCGCCAATAAGGTCACCATGGGGGTGGCAGCCTCCAGTCCAGCCCTGGAACTCCCAGACCTGTTGCTGCTGGCTGGCCCTGCCAAGGAGAGTGGATGTCTGCAGCTTCTCGGGTGACTGTTCCTCCTGCAAGACCTCCCTCAGCTCTGGCACCCAAGCACCCCAAAGCATCACCGCAAATATGGCCAGCAAGGGCAGAGAGTGCCAGCCGACCCTCTCTAGGCTGCTCTCCACCAGTATGAGCACAGAACAGTTCACAGGGGCCAGAAATCAGGGTCTTGGTGACAAGAGGGGAGGACTGCCCTCGGTGCCACCCGCAGGGGTTGGGAAAGATCTGCAGTGCCTGCTGCCTGCCAGCACCCTTTGGGGCACGCCCATGACCTCATCTCTCACTTTGTGTTCTTGTATCCTAGAGCTCTTTTGCTCTGTTCTCCAGAGAGAAAGTGAGGCTCAGAGGGGAGCCAGTTGCCCAGGCCCCCCAGCAGATCTGGGCTGAGCTGAGATTAGAGCCCTGGGACCTCATGAGCAAACATTTCCCATGTTTTCTCACTGGAAAAGTGATAGAGATACACAGGGAGAGAACACAGCAGGACATGTGCCGGGGATTTGGCTCTGGTTCCGGCGCCTGCCTTTCGAGCCCAAGAACTCAAGTTCAATCCCTGATCCCCGGTAACTACAAACAACAATGCTGGGCATGGTGACTCACGCCCTCCAGCAGTCAGTACCACATACTCCAGTGCCAGGCATGAAGGCAGAGGCAGGAAGATTGCTGGGAGTCCCAGGCTCGCCTGAACTACAAAGTGAGACCCTCAAAAAAAACGGCAGCACAAAGCTCACCTGGCCCAGGTGTACTTCCTCCAGTACTGGCTCCTCCCCCAACTCCAGCTGCCAGCACTGGAACCTTTACAGCGTTCCGCAGGACAGGGGACATAAATGTGTTCTGCCAGGAGCTGGCACTTTTCTAACCGAATCTCACAGTTGATGATGGCAAGGGAAAGTGGAGGAAGAAGGGAAGAAAATGAGAGAAGCAGAGGGATGAACTTGAGCTTCTCAGCATTTATTCTTGCCCAGGCCCTGTTCAGAAATCTCACATGGCAATTTCCTAACACCAGAAGGACGCCCTGAAATATTGTGACATTTAAAACATTTTTCAGGGCTTACATGTCCCCTCCTCAGGCTCTGCTTCCTCCCTGGACCATCACTGCAGTTGGGAGAGCACTGACCACGTGCTGGGGGGAGACCCTGACCTCTCCTACTCTCCTTCAGCACCCTTAACCTCTCCTCAAATGAGCAGACCATGACGTAAAACCATGGTGCGGCCAACCTGTCCTGAGAAGGCGTGCGCAGCCCCGCTCCTGCCCGGTGCCCAGGAGCAGCCCTGAGCAAGCCCGGGGCGGGCGGACCCACGAGGCATCACCGCCTTTTGGTCAGCAGGGGATGCGCTGCAGCCTCCTTTCCCCTGTGCCCCTCCTTTCTCCAAGTGCCTCTTCCTGGGCTGTAGGACATTCTTCCTCAACAGGCCTTTGTCCCCTGAGGCAGGGATGCCCTCCCACAGTCTGCCTTTAGCTAGGCTTCCTCTCTGTGCCTTAGCTTCCTCATCTGGAGAATGGGGACAAAAGGCACACCTGTCTTCACAGGCCATTGGAGGGTAAAGTATCTGGGAGCGGCTGGGGCAGAGCAAGCACTCAGTGGTGGCTGCTGCTCTTCCCTTTGGGGACAAAACCCAGTTGACACCCCCCCCCCCCCCCCCGGGGACTCAAGTGTTACCCAGGGACTCAGGGTCACAGCCAGGGTGGTGGAGACCTCCGTATCAGGCCCCGCCCCCGTATAAGGTCTGCAGTCATTCCAGAGGTCACATTCCTAGGCCACAGGGCAGTCACATGGTCGTCCTGTTGTGGATAAGGACACTGGACTGGTTCCAATGCCAGCTGTGTGGACAGGGGCACGCTGCCCACCCTCTCCACTCTCTCCTCCTGTCTTCTTGGACCCAGCGGGGCCCTGAGCGATTCATTTATTTAAATATGGGACAGGCAGCCGCTAAGTCAGCACAGGGCACTAGGGAGCAGCGTCCCCTTCTGGGAAGACAGACAGAGGGCAACTCGCCAGCCAAGGGGAGACGTGTGAGGCGCAGACTGGGAAGGGCCATGCAACCCAAGACTGCATCCACCCTGGACAATTTAGGCTATCACAAAACAAAAGATAAAAAACGAGCTGGGAAACAGCTCAGCGTCTCAATTAGTAAATAAATAGGCCCGGGGAGGTGTGAGAAGGCACTACCTAAGACAGAAAGCTGATTGCTTTGCCTTGAGCCCAGGCCCAGAGGGAGCCGAGCTACGTGCTCACTGGCGCCCTCTGGTGGCGGCGTGGGGAAACAGGCTGTAGAACTACCGAGGAGGAAATCAAGGGGGTCGCGCCCTGGGGTGGCTCTAGAGTGGGAAGCTGGGGGTGCAGGACTGATCGTTGGCTGGAAGGTGAATGTGGACCTAAATTCGAGAGGCGATGAAAGCAGGAAAGGACAGGGTGGCGAGGTGGGGACCCCGACCTGATGTTGTCCCTCCCGCCGGCCAGGCTGTTCCCCCTGCAGTTCGTCCAGCTCTTTGTCCACGACGCAAGCCGCCAGCAGCTCAAGGTCAAGTTCTGCACCGGCCGCACCTTTTACCTGCAGCTGCGGGCCCCAGCGGAGACCAGGGACCTCGAGTTCAGCCAGTGGGTGCGGCTACTGTACCGCCTGCGATTCCCCACGGCCCAGGAGGCCGTGCCCTTCACACTGGAGGAGTGGGGGGACGAAGACAGGGACGAGGAGACGGACGGGGACCAGGAGGACCGTAAGCGGGACTGGCGGGACCAGGTGAGAGGGACGGTCCGAAGGGCGAGACCCGCTCCTGAGCGGGAGGGCTTGGAGCACAAGCGGACAGCAGGGTCCGAGGCCTGGGTTCCTAGCTGGGGGCTCTGGGCGGGAACGCACACACCCAGCCTTCCTCCTGATTTACAAGCGGGGTCCTGGGGAGGGATGTGCACCGTGCACGGCGGCAGCCGCTCTGAGCCCCCGGCTTCTTCCTCCGGAGCCCCTGGCCCGTGCCTGGGGGAGCTCGGGCCAGCCCTCCCGGCCGCAATCCTCTGCGCCCCGCTCTGAATCTCTCCCTCTCACCCAGCTACAAGTGCGGGAAGCCAGGCTCGACCCACAGACCTCTGAGCTCTGGGGACTCTGATTCTTCTGGGACCAGAGCTCGAGTGCCAACCCCAGGGCCACGCAGAAGGGTTATCAGAGCTAATAAAGATCGCTGCGAAAGACCAGCAGCCAGCTCACCGGCACTTCGGGGAGCAGCACCCCCTCCACCGAGCCTGCTGGAGCTCAGCTGTGTCTAGGTCCCCGCAGCCCTGGTGACCCGGCTGGCGCCCGCCGTTCCCACTGTCCTCCGACAGTATGCAGCCTTCCCGGTCCACCCTGGGGCACATTTGACTAGATTCTGGCCATCCCAGCCTGTCCCCTTTCCCCACCTCGGCAGCCAGCCAGATCTCAGGTTCCCTTCGGAAACTTTGCAGTTGTCACGACCATGTGGTTGGCTCACTAAAATCGCTGTTCCAAGACAATGGTCCCAGTGTGGCCTGTTTCATTGCGGCCACCCAGCCTGGCTGCCCCTCGCCCACCCAGGGTGACCAGCTCCAGCCAGAGGGGAGGGGGTCCACAGAGGCAAGGAAACCACGCACTCCACTGCGTAGTGCAAGTAGCACTGTTTTGCTGTCATCGACAACTCGAGAAAGGCACAGTCCAGGGCACTGATGGGGAGTCGGGGGGCACTCATCTTGGCAGGTAGGGGACAGTTTCACTGTGGCACTGCAGAAGGAAGAGAAGGGGGTGAATTGGGCTTGGCTCCCTGAGCTACCCAGGCCCCAAGATGGCAACTCTGACCCCTGGGACTGGTATCACTGCCACTCCCAGCTGGTTTTTCTCACTGTCATTCCAGCTGGCCTTGAACTATGTAACCCAGGCTGGCCTCAAACTCACAGCAACCCTCCTGCCTCAGCTTCCCGAGTCATACACCTGGCTCCTGTTCTGAGACAGGGGTTCACTAAGTCACTGTCATTTTCTGTCCTAAACTGCTGTGACCACAGGTGGTCACAGCCCTCAGTGGAGACACTCTGAGCAGAGTCAGAAGAGATATGGGGACAGCAGACTGGCAGGCCCTGGGCAGCGGGGACCACGGTGGCCTCATAACCACCCTTGGACTTGGGATATGACCCTGTGAGCCCCTGCCATGGTCCACAGTCACTTCGGACTGCTAGGCCGTCACAGCACTGGGACATCTGAGTGGACCGGAGGTCACCAGCAATTAGGGGCCAGGATGCCCATGCACACATCACTGCCTCAAGCTCCAGGCCAGGCATCCAGGGGCACCCCAAGAGGGATTGAGCAAGAGGCTGGGCCTGCGACTGAGGAGGAGGAGGCCGGAACGAGGTTCTGGAGGAAAGGGATGAAGATGCCAGAGCTCAGTGCCAGAGGAGGAACACAGAGACCAGACCTGGTGGCATATGCCTAGAGACCCAAGACTCAGGAGGCTGAGGCAGGAGAATCCTCTGAGTCGGGGCCAGCCTGGGCTCCACAGTGAGCTCAAGACCAGCCTGGGATATACAGCAAGCCTTGTCTCCAGAAGGGGGGCGGGGCGGACTAGGGGATGGCTGTGAGGGGAGCACTTCCTGGGCTCCAGGGCCCCAGTCCCCATACCTATCCACACTGGCTTCATTCTGCCACTACATGGAGTTTCCGGGGTGTATCATCAACATCTGCCAAGCCCTCTACCCCCATGCACCCATCGCCTCGGGCACCCAGGGCCCATGCTGCCGCCTCGTCGGACCCTCACCTCGCACATCCAGCCTGCACTCGGCCAGCGCCTCCCCCAGCTCGTTGACGGCCCGGCAGGAGTAGGTTCCTGCGTCAAAGGGTGAGGGCCGGCGGATGTTGAGTGTCAGGACCCCCTGGTAGTTGGTCATCAGGTACTTGGGGTCTTCACCAATCTCCATCTTGTTCTTCATCCACACCACCTTCGGCTGGAGAGGGCGAGAGCACAGAGCGGCTGCAGCCTCAGGACCCTGGCACGTCCCTCTTGCAGGGCGCCTTTCCCTGCTCTTTCTCCCAGGGCCTGCCTGTCCCCACCCTCCAGCTCATACGTCACTTCCTGTTCCTACACCGGGTCAGGAAAGGCTGCACTTCCGGACACACTTGCCGGCCTTAGCACTCTATGTTGTGTGACTTTGGGTCAAGGTCAGCCTTCCCCTAACTTGTGGGACCTTCTGGTCTACGTGCCCAGCACACAGAACATCTCTGAGAATGGAGTGAATGAATGATGCAAATACGTCTACGGAGCCAATGAGTGGGCTGGTGGGTGAAAAGCGAGGCGGAAGGAGGAGCAGTGGAGGCAGTGGAGCCAGAGCCGAGCGGTCACGGAGTGGGAGAAGATGGACACACAGACCTGCAGTCCAGCCCGGAGGCTGGCGCACTCTATGAAGAGCTGGCTCTTATTTCGAGCTTTTCAGGCCCCCAGGCCTCTGTTGGAATGAGTCAGCTCTGCCGCTGTGGTGCAGAGACCATGAGAAAACGTAAACAGACGTATGTGGCCTGCGCATCATAAAACTTTGTTGGGAGAACCTGGTACCAAGCAGATTTGGCCCAGAGCTATAGTTCGCAAACTCCTGGTCTCCAGGGTCCCCGAGTTTCATGTTAAAGTGTTCATATTTGCCAGCGGCGCCCTGGAAAGCGGGGAATGAAAGGAGCCTGGGGATTCTCGGGCCCAACACCCTCTCCATCCGGCTGCTTCTGTCTCCAAGGCACAGCTGTCTGTCTTGCACAGGACAGGGAGACTGAACAAGCTCTCCTCTGAGCTCAGGCTGCCGAGAGGAGCCTTTGCTGGGCAGGAACACAGGGGACCCTTGTCTGAACCTGGGCTCAGGCCCAGGAGAGGACAGCAAGTGCTTCCAGTGAGCAGCGCCCTGGACTGGAGGAGGCTGCGAGGAAGAGCTGTGTATGGGGCTCGGCTATCATGCCATTTCATCCCTGTCTCCCACCCATGCCACCCCGGAGAGCCTGAGCACCTTCGGGTTGCCTCTGATGGCACAGTTGAGAGCTGCGGCGTATCCAGCCACGACCACCCGGTCAATGAGGGGCGTCAGGAACTTGGGAGCCATCCGGAAGTCGTGCTCCTTGTACTCAAGCGGCTTGAGTGTGATTCCTGGGGGGGGGGGCGCCCATTAGGGGACTGCGGGGTGCCAGCGATGAGAGCCTGGGCAGGGTCATGGCAGTGCCAGGCGCGGGGAGGGGCAGCACCTTTTTTAAGGATGTGAGCTGTGTTCTTGGAAACCCCAGGCGAGTCACTGAGCCCGCAGATGTTCTCGCTGAACACGCGGAAGTAGTACTCGTTGCCCACGATGAGGTCGGATACAGTACAGCTGGTGTGCCGGTTGTGTTCATAGACGTTGAACCATTCCTGGTGGAAGATGGGGCACACAGGGACACAGACAGTGAGTGTGGTATTGAGAGCCTGTCATTCACAGGTGAGGGCCCCCAAATATTCACCAAGGGATAGGTGGATGACCAAAATGGAGTCTACCAGTACAAGAGAATATTACTCTGCCCTGAAAAGGGAATAAACTGGGACACAGGCGGAACACATGTCACATGCTCTCTGCTTCTGTGTATATGAAATGCCCAGAATCAGCAAATCCACGTAGAGAGAGCAAAGTGGTGAGGGGGGAGGGAAAGTGCTGCGGGGCTGTGGGGTACTGAGACCGAGCTGCACGCTAGCGCGGGCTCCCCCCACCCCAGCCGGCCCCGGCCCCTCACCATGGTCTTCTTGTCGGCCTTCTGCACGAAATAGCCCGTGACCTCACTGTTACCGTCGTCTTTGGGCGGCTGCCACTCCACCAGCGCGTTCGTGCCCCACACCTCCTTCACCATCACATTCTCCGCCGGCCCTGCCTTTTCTGGAGGGAGAGGGGCTGTCACTGCCAGCCCGGAGTCCCTAGCTGCCACTCCTCACCTCGCTGCCCTCTGACCTCTCTGCCCTGAGCCTCCTCCCGCTGGGGCTCCACTCCCACCTCCCACCTCACCTTCTACCTTCCGCCCCTCCCGGGCCCCGCCCCTCCTCTTCGTGACCCCGCCCACCCACGCCCTCTAGAAGCCCCTCCCCTCCTGCTCCCGCCCCTCCCGCTCCCCCCACACACACCCACGACGCGGATGCGGATAGTGGCCGTGTCCTTCATGTTCTCGATCTGCACGGTCAGCTCATACTCCCCCGAGTCGGAGCGGGCCGCCTGGCGCACGAAGAACACGGTGTCGAAGTCGCTGGTGCGCACGTGCACGCGGGAGGTGTCCACGGGGGCCCCGCCCTTCGTCCACACCACCTGCGGCCGGGGCTTGCCCTGGGGGACGCGGAGGAGGCGGTCAGGAGCTGTGCTGAGCTGGCCTGGAGCCCGCCCGGACCCGGACCCGGACCGGCGCTACCTGGAAGGGGATGACCAGGTTGAGCTGCTCCCCAACTTTGCGGATGTAGGTCTGGCGGAGGTGGCGGGGCAGGCGGATCTTGGGTTGCTCTGCAAGAACAGATGGCGGGCTCAGCGCCGGGCCAGACGCCACCCTAGCGGGCGCGGGAGGCCACACACAGACACTCACCCACGATCTCCCGGATGGTGACCGGCTGCAGCAGCGTGGCTGGCTCGCTGCGGCCCGCGATGTTGACGCCGACGACCCGGAAGAGGATCCTGGCCCCAGTGGGGAGATCCTTGACGGTGAAGCCACAGCGCTCCACCGGCTCCTTGTTGGCGGGGACCCACTCCTCGGCTGGAGAGACAGCCGCGTGGGCCCCGGAACCTCCCCGAGCCCGCCCCGGAGCCCCTGTGCCCGGCGGCCAGGCCCCCTGGCAGCTCCCAGCAGCAGCCTCTGCTTCCACGCAGCCCTGTGACCAGGTTCCGAGGACAGCACTCACGCGAGCATGCATTCCTGCCTCAACCCTACGTCATCCCCATTTAGAGATGAGGAAACCGAGGCCCAGAAGAGCGCGCCAGGGTCGCGCAGCTCCAATCTTGGAGAGGCAGCTGGACTCAGGCTGAGGCCCTGCTTGCTGCCAGGCAAGGCACAGCGGGAGGGAGCAGATCTGTACGCGGCCCAGTGGAAGGAGGCTGGGGACGCACCGGGCCCGGGGCACAGTGTGGGCGGGATGGGGACCCACGCGGGCTGGCCTCCGAGGTGGCCACTTCCATCTTCTCAGTGAGACGGGTGTGGAGGACACTGCAGTGGGCTGTGGGCTCACGCTCCGCGCCCAGTGAGTGTGTGTTGGGTGAGGATGGAAGAGGTGTGGGAATGTGGAGGATGGAAGAGGTGGGGAGACAGTAGTTAGGTGAGAGCCTGTTTCAAAATAAATAAAATAAAATGCTAGCTATGGAGCTATGGAGCCACTGACAAAAAAAAACGATGGCCAGATGACTGACTAGGTAGGAGAAAGGGAAGGAGGGAAGAAAGAAGAAGGAAGGAAGAGGAAGGCAGAGGAAAGGAGGACAGAGAAGCGACTCGGAGCAGAGGAACAGCCATCCTGCTGTGGGGGCGGCTGGTCACACACACACACACACACACACACACACACACACACACGGAAGACTGGCTGGACAGACAAGAAGACGGATGGAAGGAGGCGCACGGGTGGAGATACGCGGCAGGCAGGATGGGGGCAGGATGGTCATCGGTGGCCGGCCCAAGCCCTCGCTGGACACTCAGCCCCGCGGGGAAGGGCAGCTCCAGCCCGCGCCCCACTCACAGCCCTCCAGGCAGTACTCCACCAGGTAGCCGTCGATGCCGCCCGCCCCGATCCTGTCTGGGGGCCGCCACTTGAGCGTGGTGGTGGTGTCCGTCACATCCTCTACTGTCAGGTGCTGGGGCGCGCTTGTGGGTGCTGCAGGGATCCGGACATGGGGACGTCAGCAGGAGACAACAGGGTCAGACATGGCACTGGTCAGGCCGGAAGTCTGAGCCAGTGCACTAGGACGAGCAGACGCAAGAGGCCGAGGATGGGGTCCTGCCAACCTGCAGGCCAGAGGCCAGGGGTGGGCAGGCCACGGCGGAGGGGACAGGGCATTACCGATGGGCATGAAGGGCTTGGTGTTCATGCTGGGCTGGGAGACGCCAATGGCATTGACTGCGAAGACCCGCATCTCATAGAGGATGCCCTCGATCATCTTGGTGGACTCGTAGGTTGTCTCGGTGAAGACCTCGAAGTTCAGCTTCATCCATCGCTGAGAGCCTTTTTTCTTCCTCTCCAGAAGGTACCCTAGGGACCCCAAGGAGAGAGGGGTGCATGGTCATGGAGGGTCACAGGTCCAACCCAGTAGCGACAGTGAAAGTCACATCAAAAGGGTCACGTGGCCCCGGGTCTGAGGGTCTCGGGTCACTGTCCATGGTCACAGAGCCTCCGGAGATACTTTATGACACAGGCTCAAAGGGAAGGGTCGAAAGTCAAGCTCACAGGTCATGACTCAGGCCCAGAGGTCCTAGAAAGCTGCAGGCTTCAGGGAAGAGTGAAACTTATTCACAGATCACTGGAGGTAAATGATGAGGAAGCTGTAATGGCACACCTGGGAGGCTGAGGCAGGAAGATCCTAAGTTAAAGCCAGTCTGAGCTATGTACTGAAACCATGGATCAAAATGAAATAAAAAGGGTTGGGAAGGTAGCTCAGTGGTACAGCACCTGTGGAGCACAGAAGCCCTGAGTTTAATGCTCAGGACCATAAAAATATAAATAAAGACAGGGAAAGGCCAGAGGGTCGGGAAGATGGGGAACCTAGCTTTCAGAGGGAACCAGTGAGAGGCTTGGGCTCTGGAGTCCAGGAGAAGCCTGAGGGCGGAAGGCTGAGGTCACAGGCCTGGCTCCCAGGCCCTTACCTGTGACTGGCTGTCCCCCGTCATACTTGGGCGGCTCCCACACCAGGATGGCCCAGTCCTCTCCAACTGAGGTCACACGCACAGCCTCGGGCGGATCTGGAACATCTGGGGAGCCAGGAGAGTCAGGAGCCCCCTTGGGAGCTCCCTAGCCCCCCGGGCTAAGACCCTGAACCTCTCTGCTCACCCACAACCCGCAGGAAGATGGAGGCCACATCCTCGCCCGCAGGGTTGGTGACTTTGATGGTGTAGCGGCCCTCGTCTGCCCGCTCAGCGCTCTCGATCACAAAGCTGCTGCAGTCCACCCGCTGCTCAATGCGGACCCTGCCCTCGGTGGCCGAGAACACCTGGACACAGCCCCAGGTGGCCGTGACTGCACTGGCTGTCCAGAGCCAGACCTGCGCAGCCCCTGCCCTCATCCCACAGCCACACTGGAGTCGGTGCGGAGGCCCCTCTGCCGATGCCCACCTCACCGTCCCTCTGTGCCCTGTAAACGCCACGCGGCGTTCAGAGCACCACCTGCCCTGTTCGAACCTATGATGCTGGGAGGTTGTTCCCGGTACCAAAGTGCAACACCCTCAGGCACCATTAGCACCCAGGGTGGGCGAGTGTGTGGTGAGTCAGCTGGTTTAGTTAGCTTCCGGTGGCTGGTGATAGATAAAGCACTCGTGCCAGGTAATGGACACAGCTCCAATTTAAACACCAACCCATTGAAGAAGGATAAAACAGAAGGACAAACCTTTCCCTGTCTTATTCTCAGGGGGAGAAGCAACTCGCCTAAGTAACCCAGCAGCAATAAGTGGGAGAGAACTGGGGGAAGAGCCGACCTACGTCATCTCCCCTCAGCCAGGTGGCAACGGGAGGGGGCTCCCCTGTGATGGACACGTCCAGCCTCAGCTTGTTCCCGGCCACAACCACAATGGAATTATCGGAGGTCTTCCCAGAGCAGTCCAGGTGGATCTTGGGTGGCTCTGGAGATAAAGAGGAGGCAATGCCACTTCAGGGACTGCAGGGGCTCCAGGTCCACCAGAGGGGCCTGGGAACCTGCTTGGCCCCGGGTCTGCTCCCCAGCTCCCCTCCTCAGACCCAGGGCCCGGGCCCGGCCTCCTCCCTCAGACCCGGGGTCAAGGAGCCTCCTCCCCCTGACCCAGGGCCTGGGCCCAGCCTCCTCCCTCAGACCTGGGGTCAAGGAGCCTCCTCCCCCAGACCCAGGGCCCGGGCCCGGCCTCCTCCCTCACACCCGGGGTCAAGGAGCCTACTCCCCCAGACCCAGGGCCCGGGCCCGGCCTCCTCCCTCAGACCTGGGGTCAAGGAGCCTCCTCCCCCAGACCCAGGACCTGGGCCTGGCCTCCCCCCACCCCCAGACCCTGGGATCTGGGTCCGGCCTCCTCCCTCGGACCCGGGGTCCAGGCCCAGCCGTCCAGGCCATCAGCTGGCCCTCACCTTGCTTGGGGACGTACTCCACCTTGATTTCTGGAAGACCAAGGAGACTGAGGTTAGGTCACCCCGGGCCCCTCCCACCTTCACAGCCTAGAGGCAGAGGTGAGCATGGACCGTCCCCCAGGAACAGCACTGCTGACAGGTCAAGGCCATGAGCCCCCCTCGAGGACACCCTCTGTTCCAGCACTGACCAGCTTCCCCTCGGGCCCCACTCCGATCCCAGGTGCTGTCATCCAGCTTGCACACTTAGGGACACTTAATCATGCAGGGAGGCATCTCGGGGCCTGGAGCCAGAAAGGTGCCCAGGGCCAAGGGAGGACGTCCTCACCCAGGAAGTTGAGCTTGGCAGAGAGGGACAGTGCGTAGCCATCAGGCACGAACGTGTAGTCTCCCTCGTCCTCGGGGCGGACATCATCAATCACCAGCTTGTGGATCCTGCGGTTTGGGGATTGGGGGTCGGGCTCGGGCCGGGTCTGCCCCACTCTCTGCCCCTCAGTACCCACTTTCCCCGGTGTGACCTGCATGCCTGCGGCTTTGGGTTTTATTTTTTGGTTTTTGTTTGTTTGTTTTATTTTGTTTTTGCAGTACTGGGGAATGAACTCGGGCCATTGTGTTTGCAAGGCAGGCATGGAACCACTGAGCTAAATTCTCGGCTACTTTGTTGTTTTTTGAGGGAGGGTCTCACTATGTAGCTCATGCTGGCCTTCAACTCATGGCAATCCTCCTGCTTCAGCCTCCTGAGTGCTGGGATCACAGGAGTGGACCACTCCATCTGATCCCCATCATTTTTATTAGGGGCTCTGGAATATGATGCCTGGTTTATAAGTATTGACCAGCTGTTTTGACATTGGGCACGTTGCTGAACCTCTCTGTGCCAAAGAACATACCCTCCTCATGTTCCAGAAGGCAGAGAAAGTGGTGTTCTCTGAGGCAGAGACTGACAATCCACAAGGATAGATATACCACTCTGCCCTTGCAATGTGACCTTGTGGAGAAACCTCCGGCGCTACCTAGTGGCAGCATCTGTGTCCCACCCCTCGGGTCTGGCCTAGGACTTTCCTTGGTAGAGCAGAGGGGGTGACACAGGGCCCTCTGCTGCCTGCACGGGCAAAGCCAGGCCTCCCTCAGTGGATGAGAAGCCCACCACAGCATCCAGAGTGGCGGCGGCTGGACTGTCACAGGCATGAGCAGCTGGGCTGCCATTCACCAGGCACGGAGGCACCAGCAAGGCCGACCTGCCTCAGCCAGCCCCAGCCCTGCTCTCAGGAACCAGTACACTTGTTACGCAGCCACAGCTGACTGAGAGCAGGCCTGCGGCTCACCTGCCGATGTGGGAGATGGTGATCCTCTTGCTGGGCCGCACCTCGATCCCGTTCTTGTACCACTTGCCCGTCACCTTCTCATCCGACACCTCACACTTGAACACGGCCTGTTCCGAGGCCTTCACAGTCAGATCCGCGATGTCCTGCAGGACTTCAAGCTGTTTTTCTGGACAGCAAGAAAGGAGATGGGGCCGTCACAGTCCAGCAGGGCTGGGCCCCGTGAGCACACTGCGCGGAGTACCACTCTGACGCTGGGGACTCCATTGTGGACATCTGAGACCCAGAAAGAGCTGCGAGGAGCAGGGAAACCACGAAAGGAGCGGGGCGCAGAAGGCACAGAGATACAGCAGCATGTGCGGAGGCCTGCGGGGCAGCGCTGCACCGCACACAGCGAGGCCTGGGGAGTACCAGCCACAGAGGGACCTCTCCTCGGCTGTGCCACGCATGGGGCTGGGAGGGCAATGAGAGACCTCACATCCCAGTTATGACTGCTACCGTTTTGGTTTAGTGTTTTTTTTTTTTGTTTGTTTGTTTTTTTTTTTTTAGGTTTTTTTGAGACAGGGTCTCGCTTTGTGGTTCAGGCTGGCCCTGAGCTCAGCCTCCAACTCACATCACAATCCTCCTGCCTCTGCCTCCCGCGTGCTGGAATTACAGGCGTGAGCCACCACGCCCGGCACTGTGGTATGTGGTATGTGGTATATGGTACTGGTTGCTGCTGGGTGTGGGTCCCACACCCAGCATTGTTATGTGGTTACCAGGGAATCGAACCCGGGTCCATTGTGCTTGCAAGACAGGCACTGGAACCACTGAGCTAACTCCCCGGCCCTTGGTTTAGTGTTTTGAGACCAGTCTTCCTGTCGTTCAGGCTGACCTGAAACGCCGGGGACCTTCTGCCTCAGCCTCCCAAGCCCTGCGATTAGGGCGTTGCGCTAACACACCTGGCTCAAATTACTTATCTTTTTAGTAAGGCAGTGCTTTTATTGTTGTTGTTCTTTTCTTTTAGAGACAGGAGCTCCCAATGCAGTTCAGGTTGGCCTTGAACTCACTAAGCAGTTCAGGTTGACCTGTAACTCAGAATCCTCCTGCCTCAGCCTCCCAAGTGCTGGGATTACAGGCATGTACCACCATGCCCAGCCAAATGAGGTCATGCATTTACACAATTTAAAATACTATAGTAAAAGAATTAAGACATATAGACATATGGACCAATCTCTTCCCCTCAGCCACCCCTGTGTGGTCACTCTGATCCCCATGACAAGGTGGTGTTCGCACAGCCGTGGACTCTTGAGAAGGTAGGATCGGCCTGGCCCCACAGCCCCCACTGCCCTCTGTGGGGCTCAGGTCCGTGCCAGGGCCTCACCTCATACACTGAACCCCCTCTGATAGCTTCCAGCCTGGGAAAAGACTGCTGGTCACTGGAAGGACAAGGAGCGTTGGGAGCACTCGCAGGACACAGTGTCCTCAGGGCCCCCCCTCAAGATCAGCTGGAGACTTGAGACGGAGCCCCATGTGTCCTTTCCCTTTTCCTTCATTCTTCCTGCCTTTTCTCTCTTTTTTTTTTTTTTTTGTGAGACAGGGTCCTGCTTTGTAGTTCAGGCTGGCCCTGAGCTCAGCCTCAAACTCACATCATAGCAATCCTCCTGCCTCTGCCTCCCGAGTGCTGGGATTACAGGTGTGAGCCACCACACCCAGCATTGTGGTATGTGGTACTGATCGCTGCTGGGCGTGAGTCTCCACACCTACTATTGTATGTGGTTAACAGGGATCAAATCCAGGTTCTTGCGCTTGCAAGACAGGTGCCGGAACCACTGAGCTAAATCCCCAGCTCATCTCTTTTTTCCTTTAAAACCTCACGTATCTGTTTAGTCACCTAAAAGTTGATCTTGGAAGTCTTTCCAGATGAATTTAACATTTTCCTTTTTTAAAGACTGCATGTAGAAATGTGGTTCTTTACTTGGCCTGTAACTGACTTGGATTTGTTGTTTTTTCTCTTTGCATTTCTTTTCTTTTCTTTTTGTTTTGGTACTTGGGATCAAACTCAGGACCTTGTGCTTGCCAGCCAGGTATAGCACCACTAAACCACATCCCCTTTTCCATTTTTGTGGGATCACCAACACAGTACACAGAGTCCTGTGGGCCCTTCGCCCAGCCTCACTTCAGTGATATCTTACAGAACTGGGCACTCTGGTAGCTTTGATGCCCACATCTGTCATCCCAACTCAGGAGGCTGAGGCAGGAGGATTAGCACAAGCTAGAGTCCAGTCTGGGGTGCACAGTGAGTTGGCACAGCGAGATCCTGTCTCAGAAAACCAAAAATAAATCACCAGAAGCTACACGGGGACATGACAGTGTGAGGTCCAGTGTGCACCATGGCCCCAGGTCACCAGGGTCCCCCGGCACCCACACCGTGAGTTGTGGGGAGCTCACAGGAGGAGGCAAGCAAGGAGGCAGCAGCCTGGGCCGGCGCTGCAGGCCGCAGCTGCAGGGAGGTGGAGAAAGCATGCCCCCACTTCTGCCCGGCCTGCCACACCTTCCACGATCAGGTCAGCTTCGCACTGGCCGCCGTTGGTGATGACCTTGTAGCGGCCCTTGTCGTCCAGCGTCACATCTGAGTAAATGAGGATGTGCCGCTTGCCGTCCTTCTTGAAGCGGTAGCGCGCCTTGTAGGACTCCTCCCGCGTCATCTCCACACCGTCTTTCATCCTGGCAGAGGATGGGGGCAGGGGACAGCGAGAGCTAGCACGGCCCAGCTGGCCCTCAATGGTGAGTCAGGGTGACAGTGGAGGGAGAGGATGATGGCAGAGAGGCTGGGCATCGTAGAGGGATGAGGGGACATATCAAGGTCATGGGAGCTGTAATCCCAGCACTCTGGGAGGCTGAAGCAGGAGGGTCTCAAGGTTCACCCCAGCCTGGGCCACTGGACAGCCTAATAAGAGTCTGTCTCACAATTTACAAAATAAAAATAAAGAAGTGGGGAATGTAGCTCAGGGCACAGGCCCTGCGTTCAACTCGTAGTACACACACACACACACACACACACACACACACACACACACACACACACACACACATAGTCATGGGAAGAGGTCAGAGCAGGAGGAAGCCTGACTGAGGGCCTGGGAGACAAACGCCCGACATGGCAGTCTGTGGGAGGGTGGCCCACCTGGAACACCCCCTTCCTCCACCTCCTCAGCTCTCAGTTCTCAGCTGTCACCTCCCCCAGGAAGCCTCGGCAACTGCCTACGAAAGTCCCTTCTTCCTTTGAAAAATGACACAGCGTCAATCCCTGCCCGGAAATGCCTGGCAAAGCAGGACGTTTGAGGGACTTGGTGACGGCCCCAGCCCCATCGATTCTGCCTCCGTCCCTGACCCACAGCCCTCGGCCCGAGCTGACACTGCTCCCCCTTATCTCTGATCTGAGCAAGCCTGCAGCCCAATGGTGGGCAGGGTAGTGCTGCAGGCCAGGTGAGAGGGAAGAGGACACGGGGGGGGTGATAGAGAGGGGGGAGGGACAGGTACATGGACGAACCACTACACGGATGGACAGATGGATCAAAGGGGGAGGGAGGAGAGATGGAGAATGGGGAGGAACAGGCGCATGGACGAATAGCTACATGGATGAATGGACCCGCCACAGGGTGGTGGCTGGTTGGCCAGATGAACAAACACTTCCTGACCCAGCAGGCATCAGGGAAATCTTCCAGAAGGAAGGGACTGGTGGGGGTCAGAGCTCCCAAAAGCGCCCCTGAGCAAGGTGAGGCTTTGCAGGGAAAGCAGGGCATCGCCAGGGAGGCCTCGGGCCCCTAAGCCCAGGCCGAGTCTCCACCACGCATGGAGACTGAAGCCACATGACTCACCACATGACCTGGGCGCCTTCCTCTGACACCTCCACCGACATCTCCACGCGGTCACCCACAAACACTTGCTGGTCCTCGAGGGGCGTGATGATCAGGACAGGGGGCTCTGTGCGGGGTGACAGGGGTCAGAGGCTGCCCCGCCTGCCTCTACCACACTGCCCGGTCCCCACCTCACCTTTGACGAAGAGCTCAGTGAAGCACTTCTCATCCTTGACGGCCACTTCATAGGCGGCATCGTCAGCCAGGGTGCACTTGTTGATGGTGAGGATGCGCTTCTTGCCCACGTTCTCGAACACGTACCTGGGCAAAGGTCCTGTTCACTGCAGTCCGCACCTCGCCCACCCCACCAGCCGGTCTCACACTCCCAGCCAGTCACATGGGAGGCAGGTGGCCCAACATCGGTCACACAAGCCACCAGCTGCCCCTCCATGTCTGCTTGCCCACCTCCTGGCAGGGACACGCCCACTGGCCACAGAGCTGTTTCCCAGCCTCCTTTGCTGCTAAGATGGCCAAAGACTGAGACTGGGCTGGCGGAGTGTGACCGGAAGTGACGCTCGTCTCACAGAGCCTGAGTCCCCAAGTGTCATTTTGGTTTTTTTGCCATACTGGGGATCCCTAGAGCCCCACAGGTCTGCCCCACCTACTTGCTGCTTGGCTTGATCTCCTGGCCGTTTTTGAACCACTTGAGAGGAAGGTCCGGGTCGCTGATCTCGACAATCAACTTGATCTTGTTGCCTTTGTCCACCTGGTAGGCAGGGTCCAGCTTCTTCGTGAAGGCTGGAGATAAAGCGAGGCACAGAGGGTAGAACAAGAGGCCCTGCCTGCCCTGGGACCCCAAAGTCAAGGCCAGGAGGCCCCCAGGACTCAGACACCCTGAACGCCCCTCTGCCGGGACCTCCCCCGTCAGCCGACAGCAGCCCGCCTGTGCTGACCCGCGCTCTTCTTGACCTCCACTTTGGCCTTCTTGAGCCGCTTCAGCATGCCCCGCAGGTCGGTGATGCCATACTGGAAAGCGATCTTCTCGTACTCGCTCTTCTTGGCCCCTTTCAGGAGTTCCCAGATCTCAGGGGGGATGCCCAGGTCGTCGTCATCTTTCTTCTTCTTCTTCTTCTCCTCCTCGACCACCTCCCTGGGTGGGAGACACAAAGGCACAGGAGTGAGGCAGGGACTCCACTCCCCACCACCTTCCAGGCTCACTTCCTTTGAGACCAGGCTGCTGTCTGCCACGTTCTTCCCCACCCCCGGCTCTTGCCTCAGTCTCTCCCCTGTCTGCTCCCACAGGGACACCTGACACCCACATCGATGCCATCCTCTCCTGGGTCAGAACTCTGCAAAGGCTGCCTACTGCCCTGGGCACCTCAGCCTGGCACTCAGGAGCCACATGTGCCCCTAACATCTCACACACACGCTGTTAGCTTTTGGGAGTGGGAGGGACGGCTAGAGAGGGCAGCCAGTGGTGAATGTGGGGATGTGAACAACGGACTGATGGGCAGGCCAATGAGTGGGCGGGTGGGAAGACAGGAGGGCGGGCCATGGAGGGCGGCTGGGGGATGGGTGTTGGTGGCAAGCCAGGAATGCTGGGCCAAAAATGCTGGAAGGGAGGAGGCTGGGTAAGTGGTCAGCTGGCTGGAGGCCCGTGAGTTAGTTCCCAAGTGGGGCTGTCAGGCAGTTAGTTGTAGACAGACCGGGGAGTGAGGGGTGGATGGGGGGGCAGCAGATAGCGAGTAAATGAGTCTGAGGACAAGACTCATGGGAGGTGAGCAATGGGAAATTGCCACCATTCTTTTTTTTTTTTTAGTTTTCTGAGACAAGGTCTCATTTCGTAGTTCAGGCTGGCCCTGAACTCACTATGTAGCCCAGGCGAGTCTTGAACTCACAGCAGTCCTCCTGCCTCTGCCTCCTGAGTGCTAGGATTACAGGCGTGAACCACCACACTTGGCATTGCAGTATGTGGTTACCAGGGATAGAACTCGGGACCTTACACTTGCCAGGCAGGCGCCGGAAACACTAGCTAAATCCCCAGCCCCGCCATTCACTTTTGACTTATACAACATCAGTTGAACATATAGTTCAACTTACCAGAAGGCTGCCTGGGCAGGGAAACCAAGGCACTGATGGGAGCTCACTGAGGCAGGGGAGCTGGGGGTGTGGTGAGTCGAGGGGTGGCATGTTGGGTTGGGTCAGGGAGAGGTGTCAGCGCAGGCAGATGCAGCAGTGGCAGGTGGGTGGCAGGGTGGGCAGATACACTAGGTGAAGTGGATGGATGGGGGGTGAGGATGGACTGACAGACAGGAGGCTGAGTACCAGATGGACAGGAGAAAGATGGTGGACAGATAAATGCGCATGTGAGAGGAGGGACTGGGAAATGGGCAGGCGGGTGGGTGGATGGGTGGATGGCGGTAGTGGTGGCAGATGTTCAGATAAGCGGGTGGGTGAGTGGAGAGCAGCTGGTTGGGTGTATGGACAAGTGGACCAATGGATGGTTGGGGTGCTTGGCTGGAGGTGATAAACGGGGTAACTGCAGCTGGGATGAACAGGAAAGTGGAGGTGAAAACGGTGGTCTGAGGGTGAGCAGGGGAAACTGGAGGGCAGACAGGTGACTGGGTGAGGCTGGGCAGGGTCCACGCGAAGAAGATGAACAGGTGGCCAGATGGGCTGAGGGTTAGGGTCTGCGCACAGAGAGCTGTTGGGGAGCAGAGGACCCCACGGTGCCAGCACAGGGCGCTCACCTCTTTTTCAACAGGCCACTGAAATCCAGCTCCCCGGCGTCTTCTGACTTCCCTTCGCCCCTATGGCCACAGACAGGGGTGTGAATCCCACCAAGATGCCTCTGGGTCCCTGCTCACCCCAGCCTCCTCTAACGTCCACCCACCCAGCGAGAGACCTAGAGTCAGGCCCCAGGAAACCCTCTGTCCCTGGGCCCCAGAGTCACTTACGAGCGCTTGAAAGTTTCCAGGCTCTGCCCAGAGGCGTCCTGACGGGGAGCTGGAGACCGGACGGGGAGGGAAGGTGAGCTGGGTGAGGCCTGACCTGCACCCCTCTTGCAGGTGGTCCCCTCCATCTCGCAGGCCAATGCAAGGCCTGCACACCTCCCATCTCCGCTCCAGCCATCCTTCCCGCGGCTGCCATGCCCGACATCCCCCGGGCTGGCACCTCCTCCTCAGACCCAGCAGCCTTGTCCCTGTGCCCTTTGTATTTAAGCCCCCACATCCTGGGCTTTACCACTGGAAGTGACACCCCCTCACATCTACGGACAGATCTGTGTCCATCCTGAACACCCTCACCTGAAACTCTACATCCCTCACCCCAGAACCTGGCCCTCCTCGGCCCCCAGCCTGATCTAGTTTCTCAAAGCTGGGGTCCCTTGCCTCTGATGCCCTCGCAGGCGCACCCCAGGCTCTGAGCACTTTCACCCCTGATTGCAGCTCCTCCTGCTCTCAGCCTGTAGACAGCTCCCTACTTCTGACTCCCCTGACCCCACCTCGTGAGGCCCACACCCTCTCCCTGCTGCTGGTGGGGACGTCAGTCTCCCACTCAGACCTAGGAAGCTCTGCCTCCAGGGCCCGTGCCAGCGCACCCTCCACGTCGATATTGAAGCCACAGCTGTCGCAGGCGTCCTTGGCTTTGACTTCCAGGCGGTAATCCCCACGGTCCCCCAGGACCACCTTCCCAACGTGCAGCTCCACGGTGTACACCTGGGGGCCGGGTGGGGTGCTCATGACCACAGAGCCACTGCTTTCCCAGACCCCGCTTGGAATTCTGTCCCTGAGTTCTCAGCCCCACCCTGGCAGGGGCAAGGAACCCCGTATGGGGGCTCAGTCTCTCCTGTCTGCACAGCCTTGACTTTTGGTGGCCCCTGTTCCAGGACTCCTAAGAACTCTGAGGACATACACATGGCTTTGGCCTCGGGTTGCCCTCCCCTCCCCACACGCCCTCCCGTGCAGCCCAGCACAGCGCCCATCCTGACAGCCATGCCCATCCGGGGCTCCAGACCACAACGAGATCTCAAGGCCAGCACTGAGAAGCAGGACTGCATGGCGCTCCAAGGTCCTCACATTGCTTGCAGAGTCGTGGGACTCCTTGAAGGAGAACCGGGCTCCGCTCTTGCTGTCCAGCTCCTGCCACTTGCCCTTGAACCACTTGATGGTGGGTTTGCCTGGGAGTTCCTTCCCGTTCACCTTGGCCACTATGACAGCATCCGTTCCTGCGTGGGGGGTGGGATGGGGACAGGAGATGCTCAGGAGGAGGACTGCGAGCTTGCCAGATGCAGGCCCTCCTCCCTCAGACCCAGGGGTCCAGGCCTGGCCTCCCCCCTGCGACCCAGGTGTCCAGGCCTGGCCTCCTCCTCAGACCCAGGGTCCTGACTCTCCCTCCTCCTCAGACCCGGGTGTCCTGGCCCGGCCTCCTCCTCAGACCCAGATGTCCCGGGCCCGGCCTCCTCCCTCGGACCTGGGGTCCTGGCCCGGCCTCCTCCTCAGACCCAGGGTCCGGGCCCGGCCTCCTCTTCAGACCCAGGGGTCCAGGCCTAGCCTTCCCAGGCCCCTTACCAGTTTCCACTGACACAGAGTCGGGCTTTTTCAGGAAAATGCCTGTGGGCTCTGCAGCCGTAGGGGACTGGTCCTCGGGTGGGGCTTCTGCACAGGAGACAGGATTGGGAGTCAGAGGTGGGTTGGAGTTAACAGGTAACTCCCAGGCAGGGACTTGGAGCCACAACCTCCTGCTCAGAAGCCATAGGTCATGGGTGAAGCACTGTCTCCTGACCAGCACAGAAGCACATGACGGGTGGCTGTGACCCTGGCCAGGCTCCCCAGCCCTCAGGTCTCCGGTCCCCATGTACAGACCATGGTGCCATGGATGCTCGGTCAGGAGGTCTAAGGACAGCCTGGGCACTGGGAGCTAGACAGAACTCGGGACACACCTGCCCTAAGATGAGCTCAAGGGTGGGCTGCAGGCTGCACTCCATCGGAGCCAAGGGCACAGGGAAGGCATGGGAGCGGTGCATGGGGCAACACTGGTCCCTCGGGCACTGTGTGGGGACAGACTGAAGGACAGAGGCCGGGCCCAAGGCGGGGGAGGGTGCAGAGGGAGCAGGTGCAAGAGGGCGCGGCAGCAGGCTGAGCCAAGAAGGGGGGCTCCTCACCTTTGGGGGGCTCAGCAGGAGCTTCCTTAGGGGGAGCTTCTTTGGGGGCATCTTTGCCTTTGGGCACCTTTTTGGCTGCTGTGAGGCAGGAAATGTTTATAGTTCAGGGACTGCTCAAAACTCTGCTCCTCCAGGACACAGGGGTCCAGGCCTGGCTCCTCCCTCAGCCCCAAGAAGCCGCTGTCTTAGGTACAAATTTGCCTCCGGCGGAGTCCGAGATTAGGTTTCCTCATCCCAAGCCAGCCATGTCCCAGGCTACCAGGCCCTGACCTTTTGGGTTCCGGGGGGTATAATTAGCTCTTCCCCTGGGCTGGAAACTAGACACCTGGTGCTGACCTCAGCAGCCTCCCCTGGGGTGCTGGCAACTGGCCCAAGGGGGCCCCGCCACAGCAAGGGTCTGGACCCACCTCACAAGTCGTTAGAATGATGCATTGGGCCACATGCCCCAAAGGGTCCTTGGACTTGTCTCCCCTAAATCCCGATCCGCATATAAAGACACATCCTCTGGCTCTGTTTAGAGAGGGTTCTCAAACTCCGCCAGAAGGACTAAGAGACTGGGGAGGGGCTCAACAGTACAGCTGGCACCTGTGTGCCCCGATGCCATCCCCAGCACACCACATACGCATAAATCGAAAGAAAAGAGAGGAAAGGAAAAGATGTAGGGTTCCCAATCCCTACAGAGGGCAGCGCTGGTCCCTCAGGAAGGCGGCTCTCCTCACCCTCATACGGACAAAGCCGGTGTCACCATGCAGAGGGGACCTCTGCTCTCTAAACCTCACCACCCTCGTGCCATGCAGGGGGAAAGACCCAACTCTTTCCTAGTAGATTCCACCCCAACAGCCTATCACTCGGCTGACTCCCCAGTTTATAACCAGGCCTCACACCACAGAGAACAGAGGACCTCAACTTTGCAGAACTTCTCCAGCTCTACCAGAGAGGTGTCCCCCCTGCCCCAGAGAAGTTAACCCCTCCCTGCGGCAAGAAGGGGCTGCTCCACCCCACACAGACGGGGGACTCCTCCACCCCTCGTAAGGAAGCCCCTCCGCACACAGACCAAACACCCCATCCTCCTCAACCCAGAGACACAGGAGCCCCTGAGCCCCATTCTGAAAGGGGCCTCCTCCCCTCAGAGGCAGGGCCCGCAGCCACCTGGTTTAGCCTCTGGCATGTCCGCAACTTCCTCCCACTCCGGGGACCAGACCACCGCAGCTTCGACTAGCCCGGCCCTGGGGAGGACAGGTGGGGCCCCACGGAGAGCGTTTTAAGAAGTTGGGAGGCTCCCAGGAGGCCCTGGGAGGCCGGACCCGCTGCCCCACATTCCTCCTGCATGCCCTAAAGGGCGAGAAATAACAGGTGGACAGAGAGAGACAGCTGAGTGCCAGGTCTCCAGGGAGGACCGGCTGGGGGGCTTGGCGATCTACAGCTGAAGGGGAGACGCCAGGCGAGGACTGTAGGGGCTTGGGGAGGAGGGGACTGAGCGCCCACACTCCTGAGTCTGGGGCACTAGGATGGGGAAGCCAGATTTGAGGTCCAGAAAAAAGGAGGGGGAAGAAGGAGAAGGGAAGGAGGAGGAAGAGAGAGGAGGAAAAGAACAAGGACGAGGAGGGAGGAGGGAGGAGGGAGGAGGGAGGGGGAGGGAAAGAAGAGTAGAGGGAGAGTCCCAAGAGGACGGGAGGAGGGGAACATGCGTCACGTACAGGTACAAGTTCACAGTGTTAAATGTGATCATGTTGTATGTGTAAGATGTACCAATCAAATCAGTTTAAAAATAGGAGGGGGAGGGAAGGAGGAAGAGCAGACAGGAGAAGCGATGGGGGAGAAGGAAGAAGATGGAGGACTGAGCCAGAAGTGGGGGAGGAGGAGGAAGATGAAGAAGGGGATTGGGACTCCGGGTCCCCGAGGGGCAGAGGGGGGGTCTCAGCTGGGGGCGGCTGGCACCAAGCGCGGGGAGACGGGGTCTGGAAAGCCATCCATTCTTAGATCTGCAAGTCAGGAGTTTTCGGGAAACCGGACCCAGGAGTGAGAGTCCGGTTTCCCTTCGTGGGCAGGCCGTGGTCGGCGGGGAAGGCCCTGGAGCGCCGCCCGCGGCGAGCGCCCTTCCCAGGAGTGGGCGGCCCCCGGCGGGAGGCGGGGCCCGCGGGGTAGCGGGAGGCAGCCAGCGACCCAAAGCGAGGGACTGCAAGAGCCCCTGAGTTCTTCCTAAACGCTCGGCCAAAATCCCCTAAGAGCCGGAAACTTCCCGCCTCCTGGGAGCGCCGAGCCAACCAGGAGGCGGCCTCCTAGTGATGTCACGGGTTGCCAGGCAGGCCGCCCAGCTGCTCTCGAGTACCCTGCGAGGTCTGGCCGCTGCCCTAGAGCTCAATCGAGAGAGAGGCAGACGAAGATCTAAAGGAAGGAGGGTACAGACCCAGACAGGAGGGAGAGCGAGGAGGAGGTGGGGAAGCACTCTACTTGGCCTCAAAGGGAAACAAAATTTAACCGGACACTTCCCCTCACGCCTGCTTCTCTGGGTTCCTATTTCGGCATTCAGTGCGTGGCCAGGCGTAGCTCTGACTCTCTGACCTCCGTTCTCTCCTTGCTGTCGCGGTATTCAGCGCCAGTGCAGCGACCGGCTGCAGTCCCTGACAAAGGGTCTCAGGGCACCTACACCGTCGGTACCTTTATTTTTCTTTTTTATTTTTACTCCACAATTAAGTGATGACAGCTTTTGTAGAAACTACCTTCTTTGTAGGTAGCGGATGGGAAGGGCGTGAGCAGCTCCCTTCTCTTGAGGGCAGGCTCCAGCATGGCCTCTGCCACCCGCGCCCTGTGTCCCATGGCAACTCTGGGTCCCCGAAGGCCTTGCCCCCTCCTAACCATCTGGAGGGTAGATATCGGGAGACGGGTCACAGCCCCCACAGGGCTGCCAGGCCTTTTGAGGCCCTTCTCTGAGTCCAGGGGTCCTGGGGACCTTGTGTGAGAGCTCCCACAATTCCTGCACTTGACTTGCACAGGGTTCAAAATGCAAATGTCCAGGGCCCAACAGGCAACTAGGCCAAGCCTGGGGCAGCCTGGAGAACAAATGCGCCATCATGAGGACCCTGTCTAGCCCCTCTACCCCCAAAACCTGGCTCACGTGGCTGGGTCAACAGATTATGCAAAATCTTCCTCTGTCCAAAGGCCATTGGCAAGTTAGGGTTTTCCCTTCAGAGAACTTTGATGAATTTAAGAAACATCACTAAGGACCTAGGTTGCCTGCCGGGGGTGAGAGGTTGACAACCAGACCAGAAAGGTCATGGTCAGTCAGGGATGGTGGTGCACACTTGTAGTCCCAGCACTCAGGAGGCTGAGGCAGGAAGAGCTCGGTGAGCTCAAGGTGAGTTCAAGGACAGCTTGGATTACTCAGTGACACCTTGTCTCTAAAGAAGCAAACAAAAAGTGCCACAGTAGAAGCAGCTGCCAGATGACACAGAACTCACTCTAGTGGCACATCTTTGGTATGGGCACACGGCGGGCACACCTGGAAGGCAGCATCCCCACAAGAACTTGGGCTGCTTGGGGGGCCTCTGTGTGACTGGAGGACCCCAAATAGGACAAGGGGCTCCCAGACTGTTTCACTGAGGCCCCCCCCCATTCCTACCCCAGGATTCCAGAGGGGCCCTAGATGGGACTGGAGAACTCTGGACACAAAAAGCTGAAAACAGTGGTTCCAGAGAATATGGGGACCTCAGAGATCTTAAAAGGGATCGAGGGGGGCAGGTGTGACAAATCCTAAGTGCCTGGAGATCAGAGCCCACCATGCGTCCCCAGAGGGCTCCAGAAATAAGTAGAAGATCGCCGGTCAAGAAGAACGCAGACTGGAGGAGATTCAGGCCCCCCAATACAGGCACCGTGCTGGGTTGCTGGCAGCGGCGCTCCTGGGGCAGTGATCTGTGGGTGCCCGACCCTAACGAGATCAAGGGTTCCAAGACACACAAGGGCCCTTTAGAGGATGCGGGGCCTCGGATACGAGGGGGGTCCCCGAGGCTCTTAGGGTTCTGGAGGTACTCCCCACCCCCTCCACAGAGCAGAATGGACTACGGGTCCTGTGGGTCAGCCACGACGATCCGATCCCGGGCGAGAAGGCAATCATGGTGACGCGGCAGGAGCTCAGGCGCGGCGCGCGGCGGGCAGCAGCGCGCTGTCGAACTGGTAGGTGAGCTTGCGCTTGACCTTGCGGATCTCGCCGGTCTTGGCGTAGTTGCGCAGCGCGCGCGCCAGCTTCTGGTAGGTCATGCGCTTGCGGTTGCCCTTCTGCTGGCCCCAGCGGCGCGCCAGGAGCTCCTTGTGCTTCGAGGAGAACTGGAAGACGCCGGCGCCCGGCTCCACCCACCACACGCACTCGCGCATGTCGCCGCGCGTCAGCAGCCCCAGCAGGAACTGGTACAGGCGCAGCTTCTTGCGGGCCCCTGTGACGGCAGGGGAATACGTCAGGGGCACCCTGGACCCCAGAGCACCCCAGTGTGCAGGGCCAGTCCCATGGGCGGGCCGAGGAATGACAGGTGCGCCCGGCTCTGTCCTCAGCACTGGGCACAGCGCGTCCCTGCTCGGGTGTCCGGGGCTTGCCACTGCCCCCTTTCCTGCTCAGTGGCAACGACATCCTCTGCCAACTGCGGCGACCCCGGGGAGCCAGTTCCTCAGGAGGGGGTTGGGATTCATTCGGAAGTTTCTGCAGCTCCGGGGCCCCTCGGCCCCAGGCGGGACGGGGGTCCTGGAGAGGCCAAGAACCCGCATCTCTGCCGTCCGCTTCCAGGTGTGACCTGGGGTGGCAACATCCCTGAGCCTGAGTTGTGTGTGTGGCTGCGGGGGTCTGTGCCAGGCCATTTTTTAGGTGCTTTACAAGTGTGAGCTCAATTCACTCTCATAAACCTGGGAGACAGGGATGGTGGCTGTAACGCTGCCCGAATGATGGATGGGAAACTGAGGCCAGATAGGGAAAATCCCCTCAACCCTGTGCAGCCTGGAAACGGAGCCCCAGGGGCGGGGCGCTCCCAGGCCCCTCCCTCCCCACCTACCTGCCTCTGAGCCTCTCCCCTCGGGGCTTCTTCCCAGGGCCTCGTCTGACTCGCTGTCCGAGACCTCCAGGGCGGGGCTGTCCAGCAGCAGCTCCTCCTCCTCCGACAGCGCGGGGCTGGGGTACTGGTAGAATGCCAGCGGCCCTAGGGTCTGCGGGAGGCCTTCGTCAGCACGCTCGGGGACCCTCGCCCTCCGCCTGCCCGGTTCCCGCGCTCCCGCCTGTACCCGGTCCGCCCAGCAGTGGACAGGTTCCGCCCCGGGAGATGGCAGGAATCACAGGCTGGCCCTATATGCCTCATTGTGGACTTCACTGTCTCCTGCCTCACCTGGCCCGCGAAGTCCTCCGTGGGGTACGCGGGGAGACCGGGCCCCGGAGTTTCCAGGTGGGGGGCCGGCTCGAGGGTCCCCGCGGGGCTGTAGGTGGAGGAGGGGCCGTAGCAGAGCTGGGCGGCCTGGGGGTGGCTGAAAGTGGCCGCTGCAGAGTCGAAGGCTTCGTAGGCGGCGGCCTGGACGGGCGGGGCCTCAGTCCAGCCCCACAGGGAGTCTGAGGAAGGACTAGACTCAGAAGCCCTTCCCACCCACAGGCACAGAGGGACCTTTGTGGCTGTGCAAATGTCTGACCCCAGGATTTGCGTGGGGAGCAGGTGGGAGGCAAGGGAAGGAAAGTGCCTGGCGGCTGGCTCTGCTGTTCTGGGTGAGACCCCGTCGGGGGCCCCAGGCCCAGGCAGGGTCACTCACCAGGTGCCCCCTCCGAATCGGGGTAGCTGGGGTGTTTGCTGCTGTCCAGGTCGTAGAAGACGCCATCCGGGTACTGCTGGGGGTGGGGCAAGGTCATTCTGGGCACGGGAGAGCCCTCCTCCCCAGGCTCAGAGGGACTGAGACAGACAGACAGACAGACGGGAAAGGAGAGGAAAGGCTGGAGAGAACAGAGACAGAGACACGAAGAACGGGAAGGAGAGGCGACCAGAGCGGGACACCAGCAGCCGGCTCCTGCTGTGGACCTGGGCAGTCAGCTCACATCAGAGTGCTGTGTGGAAGAGGTCCAAGTCATCTTTTACACCAGCGCGGTTCAAGACTTCTTTATTTTAAATTTTTATTTTTTCTTTTTTTGTAGCCTAGGTCTGCCTTGAAGTCATAGCAATTGCTCTGCCTCAGCCTCCTGAGTGCTAGGAATCCAGGTGTGCACCACTGGGCCTGGCTCCGGACGCTCTGGCTTCTACCTCCCTGTTGGTCTGTCTCCTCCCAAGAATCATGTATTGCTTCTGAAGGAAGTTAGTGCAGACTAAAGCCAATGCAGGTCCATACCATTCCTTCGGTCCAATGGTCTCTCCCTGTTTACCCAGAAAAGCTGAAATCATTATGTCCCCAGGAGTCTTGGCCAATAATCATCAGCCTTGTTAATATCCCTAACCTGGAGGCAACCCAGGTGTCCAACAGCAGGAGCCTGGAGAGGCAAACTGTTGGTAGCCAGCAGGTGGAATACTATGCAGCAAGGAAAACGGACCCTTATTCACTGTTGAGGGGAGGAAGCTGGGTTGCAAAGGGACCTGGTGCATAAGTCACTCCTTTAAAGTTCAAAAGCAAGTAAAAGCTGGGAATGCACCTATGATCACAGCACTCGGGGAGACTGAGACAGGAGGATCACAAGTTGGGGCCTGGCCTCGACAATAATGAGACTGTCTTGGGAGAGGGGTGGTGTGGAGACATAGCTCCGTGTGACGGCCCTGTGTTCAATCCTCAAGACCAAAAACAAACTTTAAAGTAAACTGATCGTGCAAATATCCGAGCCGGGAGTTGCCTGGGGAGGAAGTAAAGGAATGTTCTGGAGTGATGGGGACATTCTGGATGTGACCAGAGGTCAGAAGCCGGGACGCGGTGTGAACACTCACCAACATGTACACGAGAAAGCTCGCTGCTGAGGGCTGGGGTGTTATACCGCAGGTAAGAAATCACAGAAACCAAGTCAAGTGTGGTGAACATCTGGAATCCAGGTGTTTGGGAGGCTGAGGCAGGAGGATGGAAAGTTTGAGTCCTGCCTGGGCAGTTTAGCAAGACCTTGTCTCAAAAACAAAAGCAAAAACAAGAACAAAGTAGCTCAGTGTGAGCTCAGTCCTTAGTACTGCAAAAGAAAAAGAAAAAAACAAAACCAGAGGGGATGTTGAAGGCACGTGAAGGGTTTTTCTCCACCAGCCAGGAAGGCTGACCTACTGCACTGGGCTGCAGACTCAAGGGGTTGTGTGCAGCTCCCTGTGTATCTGAAATATCACAGGCCAAGGATTTAAAACACCCCTCCCCCACAAAAAAATAGAAAGAAAAAAAGGGGTTAATGTGAGACATAGGACAGAGACGGAGATCACAAGGAAGTGGTCTGAGCGGGAGTGAGATGCTGGATCTGTGACAGGGGGACAGGTGGGGGAGGCGGGGAAACCGAGGCAGGGCGCAAGGGCTGTCTCTGCAGGAGCTCCCAGAGCCGAGACACCCAACTCACCAGAAAACTGAAGTGTGGCCCGTCGAGCCTGGAGGGGGAGAGACGCAGGGGCATGTCAGGGCCAACCTCAGCCACCTGGGCTGGTGGAGGGCAGCAGCTGTGACCACCGCAGCTCTGCAGGCTGCTGGCTGTCTCCGTGAGACCAGCCCCGCCACTGGGACAGGAAGTGGGGGGCAAGAGCCAGGCAAATGTCCCCCCTCCCTGGGATTTGCATAGATAGACTGGGGGGCAGGGAAAGTGAGGGGAGAAAGTCCCCTGGGAGGAGGTGTGGGCGCGGTGGAGGGCTGGCAGCTGACATCTGCACAATGGGTCTAGCCCAGACCCGGAACGTTGGGGAGATGATGTTGAGCAAAGAAGGGGATCGGAGGCAGGTGTGGAGCCAATGTGGGCACAGGCAGGCAGAGGTATTTCTGGAGCCGCAGGGATGGAGGAAGCGAATGGGGTGCGGTACAGGACAGGAAAGGAGCGGGTGGAAGGAGGGAGCAAGGACAGAGACCCAACCAGCCTTGGGGAGGAGTGTGGGAGGGAGGACATAGCACCTTGGACCCGGGAGAGACCAGGCAGGGAGGATGGAGGCCAGGGAGGGAAGCTCCTGGACCCACACCTGCTCCAGGTGGGGCAGAGCCCGAGGTGGGGGCAGGGCGGGCGGGGCTGGGGGCCAGAGCAGCTGGGGACACTTACTGTGCAGCCTCCAGGGCGAGCATGGTTCTGTGGGGCGCTGAGCTCACTGTGGGGCTCTGGCCACCACCCCTATATATACCTTGGCCCAGCCCCGGGGAGGGGCGGGGGCACTGGGCCCTCCCCAAAAATCCCCTCGGGGAGGGGGCTGGATTGCACAATGTTGGGTCACATGGCAGCTCAGAGGATGGGCGGGGCCATGAGGATTTGGGGATCCCCACAGTTGGGAGGGGAATGGGGGTCAACCCCACGGGGTGGAGATGGTTCAAGAGCTGGATTTGGGGAGATCCTGGGAAAGGAGGGGCCAGGGTGGCCCTGTGGGGAGAGTGGGAAAACCAGGCAGAAGTGGGAAGTCGGCCACTCAGCAGTGCCCATGGCTGACCAGGGCGTCGAACCATGGGCCCCGCAGTGGCCAGGCAGGGGAAACCCAGGCTGCTGCTGACCCTCAGGACCCCAGGTGGAAACATCTGTGGGTGTGACACGGTGCAGGGTCTCCTCAGCCTCCTGCCTGCCTGGGGCTGCCCCAGGCCAGGCGGAAGCAGGCAGCATCTGCACTAGGGGCAGCTACCAGGCCCCCAGGGAGGCCAGACACCTGGGCTGGGCAGAACCATGCAGAGATGCCTACCTGGGCGAGGGAAACTGAGGTATGCTAGGCCAGTGAGCGCCTGCCAGCCAAGACCAGAGCCTAAGAACCTCTGATGAGAGTGAGGAAATGGGGCACGGGCCTTGGGGGTGGAGGCGTTGGGGCCACAAGCCTGGACCTCGAAGCCAGGCACACCTGCCATTCCAGCACTCAGAAGGCTGAGCAGAAAGATGGAGAATTTGAGCCCAGTCTGGAAACTTAGGGATTCCGTCTCAAAAATAGAAAACCAAAGAGCTGGGAATGTAGCTCAGTGAGAAGGGCTCTGAATGCAATCCCCAATAATGAAAACTAAACATCTGTGGACCTTTCCCCCACAGACCACGCTGCAGCAGGTAACAAAAGGCCCAAATTTTATTAACCCCGCCATGCATGCTTCTGGACAGGTCACCAAGCCTCAGGGCCAGGGGGCCCAAAGCGGCGCAGCAGCTTCTCCTGGTCCTCCAGGTCCTTCCGCACCTTCTTGCGCATGTAGAAGATGGGGCAGTCCCGGCTGCAGGGCGCGGGCGGTCAGGCGCCGGCCAGTGCCCAGCCCTAGCTGGGGGGCTGACAGCACTGTCTCCAGGGCGGGGGCGTTCCCAGGACTTTGCCCCCCGCCTGCTGCCCACCCTCCTCCTGCGGAGGCTGTTTGCTCAGCAGGCACAGGGGGCCGTATATCACCTGTCACCTGGCGTGGGAACCAGCCCCGCCCACCTGTTCCCTGGGGAAAGCCCGGCCCCACCCTGGGGGAGGGAAGTGCACTGGGAGTCAGGCCAGCTCTGGGCACAAGGAGACCCTGCCCCACTTTGCGGATGGGAACGTGGGAAGGGCGTCTGGCATGGACCTGGAGTTTGGTCCCCACTGCAGGCCTGGGCGGGAAGGGATGGAGGGGTCCCCACCTGGTGCAGATCACATCCTCGTGCAGGCTGCCCTGACAGCGCTGGCACTGGGTCCACAGGCGTGCGAAGCGCTCCTCCAGGGCATTCAGGTGACACACCTAGGGATGATAGGGGTGAGTGGGTGGGCAGGGTGCCCCAGCCCTGGCCCCACGTCCACTCTGTCCTGCTCACCTCCTTCTGGTACAGCTCTGACTCCCGAGGCTGGCAGAACTTGCATACAGCTCCTGGGGGCGGTCAGTACAGGAGCGCTGGGCTGGGCCAGGCCTGGCCACCTCACCCCTGCCCCTTCCCCGCCCGCTGCCCATCCCGGCTGTGAAAGTCCCCTGAGGCCGGAGAACAAGGGAGCAAGTGTCGTGGGGAAAACTCCCCTGGGGAACTCCGGAGGGCGAGGACCCTCGGGTGGAGGTGCAGGCAGAGGGTGCCCCGACCTGGACAGTGCCCGGGGTCTCACCCTCATGGCTGAGCACCGTGCGGCAGCCGATGCAGCAGCTGCGGCGCGTAGCAAAGGCCAGGAGGCCGCCCACCTTGCCCGTGAGCACAGTCTTGCACCGAGTGTGGTCACCGCCTGCGGGAGGAGGCTGAGATGAGGCCAGTGCCTGCCAACCCTCCACCCCGCCCAACCCCGGGACCCTGGCCTACGAAGCAGCACGGCCTCCGCACGGCCCTCGCCCAGAATGGGCTCGAAGATGCGCAGCAGCGGCTTGGCGAGCTGCTGCTCCAGGTAGTACTGTGTGTCGATGGGCAGGCTGTGCTCCAGCACGAACAGGGGGTCCTGCAGGGGGGTGTGGTGTCACGCAGCAGCCAAGGGTGTGCCTGGCCAATGGGGTACCAGTGGGGCAGTCACTGGGTACAGGCACCACCCCAAGGCTGTCTGTGGCTAGGAGGGGCCAGGGAAGGTTGGAGGTCATGGGAAGAAGCCAGACTGGAAAGAGGGGTCCTGGGGACACTTCCAGTCTGGGCAGGATGGTGGAGGGACTGAGTAAGTAGGCGGCCGGCAAGGACAGACAGCCAGGGAGGGAGACACGCTGCATGCTGGGCAAGCAGGGAGGGGCTGGAGCTGGAGCTGGCACCCAGGGTGCACTCAGGGCGTGCCCGGCTGGCCCGCCCACCCTGAAAGCAGAAGTGAGAGGGCCAGCCTGGGTGCAAGGCGGGCACTGGCCTAGGGCCCTCACCTCAGACTTCATGTAGGCAGCCACGCCCTTGGCAGCACCAATGATCACATAGGGGACGCGGTCGCCCAGGCTGGGTGCACTGCCGGGGTCCCGCTTCCTCATCCTGTGGAGACAGTGAGGCAGGTGGTAGTCTAGGGCAGGTGGGACAGGGCACAGGAAGTGGCCTATGAGGACACAGCCAGCCTGACCTCTCCGCCAGCTCCACATGGGCCTGCTTTCCCGCATAGTCCGATGCAGCGCGGGTCAGCTCCTTGGTGATGACCAGCTGGGAGATGTCGATGCGGTTGCACAGCAGGTCCGAGATGACATCCTTTGCGTGGGCTACAGCACCCTCAGGGTCTCTGGGGAGGGCAGTGGTGTCACCAGTGGGTACTGAGGGCCAGGTGGAAACCTAAACCAGCCCGGGGACTGTGTGGGCTGAGATGGGGTAGGGAGGGGCCTGGCCACAGGCTTCAAACACAGCTTGAGCCACAGCTGTCCAACCTCTCACCACGGCCTCCACACTGGGAGGGCTCAACACCTGGGTCCCGGGGGATGGGGGGCAGCACCCTAACTGCTGGGTCCAAAAAAAGAAAGCTGGGTCTGGACCCACAAGTCTGAGGGAGGAGGCTGGGCCCGGACCCCAGGTCTGAGAGAGGAGGCTGGGCCCGCACCCTGGGTCTGAGGGAGCAGGCCATGTCTGGACCCAAGTCTGAGGAATGGTCCACACACCGGTCAATGAGCAGGCGTCGCAGCGAGGCAGTGACAAGGTTGGCCACGAGTGGGCAGTTGTCCCTACGCACGGCCTCCAGACCCTTGCAGTCCATACGGTCATGGCTATCAGGCCGGGAAGAGAAGAGTAGGCCAGCGTAGCGCTTCTTGCTGATGAGCAGGTAGGGGAAGTAGACCTGGCAGGGACAGGTGGTGACCAGCCTTGAGACTGGGATTCAGCCCTCAATCCCAAGACTTCTCCCAGAGACAGGTGGGCAGGAATGGTCCCTTAAACAGGAGTGGACACTTGGGGAGTCTGGATCCTAGAGAGAAGAAACCTAAGACGGTCCCTGAGCACCACCAGCCACCCAGAGCCCCCCAAACTGAAACACCTCAGGCGCAACTGCACAGGGGAAACAACACAGCTCCCCTGGGAGAAACCCGTGTGCCAGTGCACCAGGGTGTCTGACCACAGGGAAGAAGGTGGTGTGGGACATTACAGCAGTGTGAGGCCCACAGAGCAGGAGCCCCCACAGATGTCCCAGGAAGGTCCGCAAAATCCGGACACTGCTGTCCTGCATAAGGAAGGTATAACTCAGGAAGTTTCTACAACTCAGGAATCTATGCTGACACATTGACCTGACCCTGGAGGAGGGGTGTCCAGGAGAACTGCGCTGGGTACCTGGAATGCGAGGCCTTGAATGGCACCAGCAGATCCCCGGCCAGCGCCCCTTCACTGTGAGTAGCCTAGGCCAAGACCCAGAGCCTGGCACACTCCAAGTACCTTCTCAAACTCCAGCCGGATGGGTGGGGGAAAGTGGCCTGAAACCCAGTTTGCAGCCTCTCGCCCAAGGTCCATCGCCTCTGCCACAGACGAGACGCCGAAGCGGCACATGACGGAGTCCGTGTCACCGTACACCACCTGGGCGGGGGGAGCAGGTCCCTCGTGTTGACAGGCGGTGCTGACTGGGCCCAGGGCACACGAGGGAGGGGCGGGGCAGGGCGGCCCTGACCTTGGCATCTGCGCTGTAGCCATGCTCCGTTGTGTACTTGGACTCCACCAGCTGCTTGGTTTTCTCAATCATCTGGCGTCCGAACCCTGTGACACTCTGGTGCACAAGCCCCACGAGGAAGCCACATGCTGCGGTGACCTGTGTGAGGCTGGCCACCCTCCTGTGCCCGTACCCAGCTCGCTCCCAAAGGCTCAGGGTGCTGGACAGGAGCTGACCGCCCGCATCTGTGGCTCCCATGTCTCCACTACGTGCCGTCATGGACAGCTTGCACCATGCCAGACCATGGCACCCCAACAGTGTGGCTGGCACAGCCACCGCCAGGGACAAATGTCCCCTGAAAAATGATTCCTGCCCACCTGCCTTATTTAACACATAAGGAAGCTGAGGCTGAGCAGCAGGGTACCGCACAGACTCAGGGTGTTCTTTTGTGTGGAACCAGGCAGATGATCTTGGCCTGACAAAGAAGATGGTCTGTCTACCTTTCATGACTGCTGGCTTCACTTTTTTTTTTTTTTTTTTTTTTTGAGACAGGGTCTCACTTTGCAGTTCAGGCTGGCCCTGGGCTTACCATGTAGCCCAGGAAAGCCTCGAATTCACAGCAGTCCTCCGGTCTCTGCCTCCCAAGTCCTGGGATCACAGGCATGAGTCTCCACACCCAGCATTGTTATATATGGTTACTAGGGATTGAACTTGGGACCTTACGTTTGCAAGGCAGGTGCCGGAACCACTGAGCTAAATCCCCAGCCCTTAATGTTTGTTTTTGAGACATAGTCTCACTATGAAGTTCAGGCTTAAAGCTTACTCTGTAGCCCAGGAAAGCCTGAATGCATGGCGGTCCTCCTGCATCAGCCTCCCAGTTGCTGCCTTGAACAGCCCAGCACCCTCCCCTTAGAGCCCAAACAGCCAGGCATTGAGATCTGACCTCCTGGTTCTTCTCTCAGAGGCCCTTCCCACCCCCACCCTTCCCACCTCGGGCCTGAGGCTCACCTGTGAGATCTCCAAGCACGGCAGCTTGCCCACCTGGGCGCCTGTGAAGCCATACACAGAGTTGGCGCTCACCTTCAGTGCCAGCTGTCGCCCATCCAGCACCTGCCGCCGCAAGGGGTCTGTCTCCTGGGCCAGCTCAGCCTTGGCCCTGAAGGAAGCAGGATCAAAGGGTGCTCAGGCGGCGGGCAGACCTCAGGGAGAGGCCAGACACTGAGGGAGGGCACAGCACGGCGGGCCCAGTCAGCCTGCCTGTCTGCAGAGGGTGTCCTGTATGGCTGGGCACATATATGCCAGCCCTCAGCAGCAGGGTGCTTGTTCCAAGGCAATGAGTGCAGTGGGCAGCCCTGCGGGGACACAGTGAGGAACATAGACCTCGGGACCCATGCAAGTCTGAGCTTGCAGCACATGGTGGGGAACCCACCTCTTCCGGGCGCTGAGCAGGTTCTCCAGGATCTGGGGCAGCAGCCCCTTCCGCACCGACGTCTTCACAAACTCATCCCCTGTGGGCGTCTTGATGAACTGGTCTGCATCCAGGCTGGGGGGAAGACGATGCTAAGTGCTCCTGGCCCGCCTGCCCTCCTTGGCGATGACCTCCCGGCTCCCAGCGTGCCATTCCCAGGCCTGCATCCCTGCCCCTGTCGCCCCACCCCGGGTGCCATACCCCAGCTTCTGGGCAGCCCCAGGCCGCAGCAGCGTGGTGTAGCACAGGTTGTGGGCCATCATGATGGATGGGTACAGCGAGGAGAAGTCCAGTGTCGCAATGGGGACATCATAGTACCTGTGGGGGAGCCGGTGGGGATGCATCAGAGTTGTCCAGGACAGACCCCTGCCACCCCTACTGCCGTGCCCTACCCAGGCCTCACCCCTTGAGGGGCTCAATGACAGTGGCTCCAGTGTAGTCCTCGCCGCCCTCTGTTTTCACCACAGGCATCAGCAGCCCCTCGTGCATGGCCTGTGGAGGGGCTGAGTGACCACCTGGGGCCTGGGGCCCTGGGAACCATGTGACACCCATGCTGGCCCAACACTAACCTGCCGCAGCAGCTGGGACACGACCTTGACCTGCTGGCCACGGCTGAGAAGGTAGCTGAGGGGCACACCAGTGACCCGTGCCATTTCCACATTGTTCACCAGCACCATGAGCCGCTCGAGCAGCCGCAGTGGCAGGTAGGCATCCTTGAGGCAGTACACGGCCAGGCGGCGGCGCGTCTGGTCGTTCCCATTCTGGGGATGGTGTAGGGGCTGGGGTCAGGGGCGCTGGGGTGGGGAGGTGCAGCAGGCGAGGGTCTAGAGAGAGGAGGGCAGGGAGTGACAGCTGGGGACAGCTGGGTACCAGGGCAGGAGAGCAGAGGTCACGAGCAAAGCAGAGGACAAGAGGGGTCAGAGAGGCAGGCGTAGGGTGTGAGAATGAAAGTGGAGGGCCAGAAGGTAGGAAGAGGTCAAGGTGAGAGAAAGGGTGGGAGAGGTCAAAGCCAGAGGACAGGAAGTGAGCTTAGAAGACGGATAACACATCAAGAAGGGCAGAGGTCAGCAAGCAGGAGAGGTCAGGGTGGGAGGGCAGAGGTCAGCAGGCAGGAGAGGTCAGGGTGAGAGGGCAGAGGTCAGCAAGGCAGGGAGGTGCCTCACGACACCTGCAGGTCTGTGATGATGCTGTGCTGCACATCCTCCTTCTGCTCGCCCAGGAAGTGGAAGCTCACGGCATTCAGTGTGTAGGAGCGCAGCTTGTACTCCCGCAGCAGCACCTGTGGCGGCCAGGACAGGTGTGGGTCCCTGCACTCCCTCTCAGAGCCCAGGCCCGCAGCCCGCAGCCCCACTGTACCTGAAGCATGTCCATCTGCACGCGGCCTACCATGCTGACCACTTTGCTGTCCCGCCGGCCCATTTGCCTCGACTGGAACGATGCATCCCGGATGTTGGAAGGGAGCCCACTCACGCGGCCCAGCAGGGGGAAGGTCTTCACCTGGGAGACACCACATCTGGGCCACATCAGGCACCGAAGATACAGAGGAGGCACACCAGCCTCGCACATGACCTGGGGCCTGAAGCAGGGCCAGGCAGAGCCTGGGAGGATGAAGGCTGCAGCCGGGGCTCAGGTGGGGGAGCCAGGGCCTGGGAGATGTGGGTGGAGCTGGGTGAGCATGTCCTGGCTGGGGAATGGGAGGAGGAAGGTGTAGGGCGACGCTGGATGGCCAGGTGCGGGGGTCAGGGCACAGAGAGGCTCTTTTTAGGCTGGTGGCACGTAGACTAAGGGCTGCAGGGCTGAGGGCACTACAGCCTGGGTGCCGTGTGAGGGCGCGCCTCTCCACGGGGAGTCTGTTGTTTGTTGTGGCTGCGGGGCTGGGATGGAGCTTGGGCTGTGCGCTGAGATGCACCTCCTGCCCTCTGACTTCCAGACAGGGTCACACTGAACTACTCAGGCTTCACTCACTTTCTATCCTCCTGACTCAGACTCCCAGCATGCTGGGAGTGCAGGTGAGGCCAACACGACCAGCTTACTGTCATTTGCATTATCATCGTGGCAGAACAGAGAGAACCAGGACAGTAAGACCATACATCCATCGGGGTTGGGCTGTGACCCCACTTCCAGTGCCTGAGTGTGAGCTCGTCTAGAAATGTCTCTTCAGTGAAGCTGAGACTCTGCCTCACAGAAGCCCGAACCCTGAGCGCTGAGGAAAAGGGCAACTGGGACCTGGAGACATGACAGCCACTCACAGCCCAGGAAGGCGAAGGAAGGAAGCAGGCCCTGGCCTAGACCTCCAGGACCCAGAGCCACAGCCCCGGCCTGCCCCCACAGTGGGTCTCTGCAGCACAGCCCCTCCCTGTAGTCCTCCTGTCACTTCCTGACCCTTTTTGCCCTTATTCTCACTGCTGTACAGAGCGAGGCCTGAACCCCACAGCACCGCATCTCCAACCTGTGGCCTCTTCTGAGTTCCCAACAGTCTCTTGCCTTTGACCAAGGCCCAGGAACCTCTTGTACTAACAGTAGTGCAAATGAGGCCTGGTGGTGCACACCTGTAATCCCAGCACTCGGGAGGCTGAGGCAGGAGGATTGCTCTGAGTTCTAGACCAGCCTGAGCTACATAGCAAGAACCTTTCTCAAAACAACAAAAAAAGCAGTGCGAAGCCAATGCAGGATGTGGGGTAGGGTGTGGGCACACAGAGTGAGGGGACAAAGTCATACAAAAGGGGCTTCCCTGGCCCTACCTCACCTTGAGCGTCTGGGCTCGAGAGATGAGGTACGGGAGGTCAAAGTTCTGAATGTTGTAGCCAGTGATCACGTCGGGGTCCATGATGCGCACAAAATCGGACCAGGCCTGGGGGAGCACAGAGAATCAGCCAGCCATCCGCGGCCTGGATCCCACCTCCCAGCAAAGCACCTGGAGGAGTGCCAGCCCCACACACGGGGCTCGGAAGCCAGGCCACAGCCTGGGTCCCAGGAGCGTGGGGATGAGGCTGAGGGAGTGGCGGAGCCAAACAGGACCCACCTGGAGCAGGTCCTCTTCCCGCTCGAAGCTCTGTACCTGGGCACCCAGGATGGGGGCGCAGGGCCGCAGGGTGAGTGCCAGGCGCAAGAAAGGCTCTGGCTCACCCCAGCGCAGGCCCAGGGAGCAGATCTGGATCACAGGGTCCCGCTCAGGCTCGGGAAAGATGCCTGTGGGAAGGGGATACAGAGGACCCAAGTCCTGCCACTCGCTCCTGACACCGCTGGTAGCTGGGCCCACCCCACCATCTTTGTCCTCCCTGCCTGCAGGCCCTATGGGACCTGTAGTGTCCTCCTTCCTCTCCACTCTGGCCACAGCCAGACAGACCTGCCCCAGGGCCTTTACACTTGGCTTCCTCTGCTGCCACACCCCACCCATCACCCTACCAGAGCCCGCACATTCCTGATGTCCCAAGCTGGGGGCGCCTCAGGCCCCAGAGACAGACCTTTGCGGCCAGCACATTCAATGTCGAAGCTGAGCACGCGCAAGGGTGCGATGCGCTGCCACGGCCCTTCCGGGGGATGACTGATCACATCCGACCACAGCACGTCGGCCTCCAGTGCACACAGGGTGGCCTGCGGGAGGCAGGGTCAGAACCAGGGGGATCCTGGCTCCCTGCCCTCACTCCTGGGCGGCCCCTTACCTTCTCCTCCTGCCTCAGGATGTATTTTCCAGCTGGCATTTCCAGCCAGTTGCAGCCAACGATGTCAGTGTCCACCATGAACCTGGTGTGGGGTGGGTGAGGTCAGGGCAGAAGTGGATGGGATGGAGAGTGAGGAGGACGCAGGGTGGGGCTTACCGGATCTCGAAGTCCACATTGGCCTCATAAGGTGCGAAGCTGGGAGTGCCCAGGCCCGCCACGCGGACTCCCTGTTCCAGGAGGCGGCGAGCAGGCGCCACAAGGCGGGGCAGTGCCAAGGTGATGCGCAAGAAGGGTGAGGGGCCATGTCCGTGGTATCCAAACATGCCTGCAGACAGAGAAGGTTGGGGCAGGCTCGCCCCCACCCGTCCGCCAGCCTGCCAGGCAATACTCACTCTCGCGAGAACACAGCTCCACTGCCAGCACAGCCGGCCCCATGAGCTCCTTTCTGCCACGCTGGTCCCGGCTGATGGCGGTGTTCAACTCCCGCTGCAGGTCTGCCAGGTGCTCAGCTCCAAACCCTGGCGCGGAAGGGTGGGTCAGATGGGCACAGGGCCTCTGAGGCAGGGCAGACTCCCAGGTTGGGCCACTCACCAGGCGGTGCAGGGGTGTAGAAGTAGGGCGCAAAGCCATGGATGTGGCAGCAGACGGACACACCCTCGTCAGTGACTCCAAAGGCGCGCAGCACTGGCACATGGCTGCGGGTTGGCGGAGTCCACCCTGGCAGGAGCCGTGCTGAACCTGGGAGTCACAGGGCAAGGCAAGAGGTGGCCCTGGCCTGTCATTATCCCCAGCTCCTCCTTATAGTGCCATGTTCCCCCTTGGCCCAAGGAGCCCCTCTGCTTTCTTTCTTCTATGGTCCGGGGACTGCGTCCAGGGATTCACACCGAGCTAACCCCAGCCCTCCTTTTTATTGTGTAAGATCAGTGCATATGCTCAACCTCATGAACATCAACACCGATTCCGGAGAGCATGAAGAAACTAGGGCACACAATAGGGGCGCAGGGCTGCAAGGTGAGTGACAGCCCTGTGCCCCAACCGCCCAAAGCCCCTCGGCCCACGCTGGCCAGTCCTGTCACCGTGGCTTTTCTGGCCAAGCTGCCCACACAGATGGGCTGGCAGGCTCTGTCAGCACTTGCTGTGTTAAGTACACAGCCAGGTGGAATATGAACTGCCCCCACCTTCTCCTCAGGTGGCCCTGGCCCCACCTGAACTCACCCACGTAATGGTCGATCTCTAGCTGCTGGAAGATAAGGGGATCCATCTGTGGATCCAGCGGGGCCGGGGTGGGTCGAAGCCAGCGGGGGTCGATGGCTGCCACAGAGAGCTGCCCTAGAGGACAGAGGAGGCGGGGCCTGGAGATGAGCAACTGCCCAGGCCAGCCTCAAACCCCCAGACGGAGGAGGTTGGGTGGAGCTCGCAGTCTGGGTTAGAACAGCAGTGCACTCCCAGGATGCACACAGGCAAGGGGCTGAAGGCAGCCCTTTGGGGGCTCAGTGTGCACAGGCAGCTGTGGGGCTGGTTGGTGGGCCACAGGATCCCACATCGGCTTACCGTCCACAGCGCATTTCAGGGCCGGCTGCAGCGCCTCCTCCTCCTGCTCCCGGAGCCTGTGCTCCGCCTCCATCTCCTCCAGCAGAGCCAGGTCCTCCTCGAACTGGGATGGCGGAGGTTCCTCATCCCACAGGCCCCCTCGAGCCCGCTTCGGGGGCACCTCAGGCCCTGGGCCCCGCTGCCGCTTGCCATCCATCCTGCAGGCAAGTTGGGGCTTCATGGGGGATCTGATCAGACCCTCTTTTACTGTCTCCTCCAGCCCAGGCACCCTGTGACCCCCAGCAACTAACGTAACAGGGCTCTGCACCTGTGGATGGTAAGCGCCTGCCAAGGGGTTCCCTGCCCTGCGCAGCCCCAGCTGCATGCAAGGCCCACATCCTGTTCCCCAGAGCTCTGTCAGCCACGCCCACTCCGCCACCTCTGTTATTTTACAGCCGTTTATTTCCCATTATGTTCAGTTATCCCCGATGCTCTCGCTGCCCACTCCGTCTGTCTGCCCAGCCTCCTTCCTGTGGGCAGTGGGGAAGCACTCAGACCAGTTCCCATGTCCCACAGGCACCCACATGCCAGGGACCAAAAACACTCTGGATCCCACGTTGCCAGCTCAGAGGGTTCCCACCAGGAGGAAAACCCAAGACCAGCCCGTGGGGTGGCCCTCAGGTCCCCACCCTGCATCCTCACTATCCCACCTCCCACATGGGCACGAGGTGCAGGTAGATTGCGTGGTAATTCAGAGGGTATTCTCAGGGAAAAGATACAACCTCAAACCAGCACAGGACGTTTAAGACGAAATCAGGAACAGGACTGTATACAGTGCATTTCCCAACTTGTCCAACTGTCCCCCGAATGCCCTCTGCAGGGACCTCTGCCAACCCACAAGCCACTGTGTCTTGACAAATCAAAGCACGAAGCACAGGGAGGTTGTATTTGTTTCCCTAATGGCAGCCAATAAAAAAAGTAGGGGCAATCTTTCAGTGAGGTGTACCAATGTGAATGTGTCCCACAGGGACGGGACACGGCTGTACACAGGATACGTTTGCTCATGTCCCCACGTTGGCGACTTCACTGTGGTTCAGGAAGCTTGTACTCTAGGGCCACACACATTTGAGCATTCGGGGTAAGTGGCCATGGTACACACAGTGTGGTGTGCACACGCAGGAAAAGACAGGCACATACACAAGTCATAAAGTCAACAGGGTGAACCCGGACAAAGGGTGTGTGGGATCTCTGTACTATTCTTTTTTCTTTTCTTTTTTTTTTTTTGAGACAGGTTCTTGCTTTTGTAGTTCAGGCTGGACCTGAGCTCAGCCTTGAACTCACAGCAATCCTCCTGTCTCAGCCTCCCGAGTGCTGGGATTACAGGCGGATTACAGGCGTGCGCCACCACACCCGGCACTATGGTATGTGGTTCTGATTGCTGCTGGGTGTGAGTCTCCACACCCAGCATTGTTACATGTGGTTACCAATCGAACTCAGGTCCTTGCACTTGGAAGGCAGGTGCTGGAACCACTGAGCTAAATCCCTTCTTTGTAATATTCTTAGTCTTTCAGCCTTCTGGTAAAATTGAAATTATCCTGAACCTAAGAGAAGTTGTAAAAGAATACACACCCTGAATGCCCCGGCTGAGACGGTTGTGGGACCCCCATGGCAGGGAGTAGTTGCCCCAGGTCCCACAGATCGCACCACATGCAGACAGGAAAACTCACTGCCAGGGCGACCATGTGACCATGCTCTCGCCCTGTCTAACTTCTGGGAATCTTCCACTTGCCACAGTGGTGGGAAACAAACCAGGGTCCTCGACAAGCTCTAGACGGTGCGGGAGAGCGCAGCCTGAGGCTTTCTGAGGCCCCTGTTAAAGCCATTTAGCCCAACCAGTGATGGCAGACCTTTCAGAGCTTATACTGGAAACAAACAGCCCTACACAGCACGCGTGCCAAGTTTGCCACCATTGACGGGCCAGGACTCACAGAGAAATACACTGAGACAAGAGCGCAAGTGTGACCCCAGCCTGGGATATTCAGCAAGTCTCAGCCTCAAAGTAAAAATTAAAAAGGGCTGGGAATGTGCCTCGGTGAAAAAGTCCTGGGTACTACAAAATGATAAATAAATATTTTTAAAAATAAAATAGTTGTGTGAAAGAAGCCAGACATAAAATATCCAGACTGAGGGGTGGGAAGTTACTCCTAATGCATGTGGGTTTTCTTTGGGATGGTGGAATGTTCTGGAACTACACATAGGCAAAGCTGTACCATATGGTGAACACACTGACCACCGAGCTATTCACTTTAAAATGGTTCACTCTGCTGGGCATGGTGACACATATCTATCAGCCTGGCACTCGGGAGGCTGAAGCAAGAAGACTGCGAATCTGAGGCCAGCCTGAATTAGAGGGAGACCATCTCAAGAAACAAAACAACAGGGCTGGAGAAGTAGCCAAGTGAGTGGTAGAGGACCCTGGGTTCCCTCTACAACACCACACACATACACACGTGCGCACGCTTCATTTCACCTCTACACAAAAGGAAAACACACGGTGTATGATACATCTACACAATCTAGAACAAGTTTGTTTGTGGTGCTCCTAAGGTGGGAGGGGCTGCGAGAAGAGGCTTGAAGGAATTTTCTGGTGTGAAAAAAGAGAAACACACTGTGCACCACACTGCACACCTGAGACCTTGTGCATCTCAGTACATGTTAATGACACCCCAATTAAACACACAAAGCTTAAAGGCTGTAATTTGGTATCTAGGGATTTATGCTACAGATACATTATCGTAGGAAAATGATGCATTTACAAGGTAATTTCCGGCAGCATTGTTTGAACTCCCAAAAGACTGGAAACCACCTAAATGCCCTCCCCTAGACAACTGTTTCAATAAATTACATTAATCCCATTTGGTGGAATACTATGCTGCTGTATAAAGGAATGAAGGAGCCTCATGGGCTGACCGCGCAGGCTCTCAGTGGCAGTGTTCAGGAGAAAAGGTGAGGTACAGAATGGCATGGAAGAGTGTTGTGCTTTGTATTTAAAAAAATAAGGATGGGCCGGGGATTTAGCTCAGTGGTTCCAGTGCCTGCCTGGCATGTACAAGGTCCTGAGTTCGATCCCTGGTACCACATATCACAATGCCAAGCATGGTGGCTCATGCCTATAATCCCAGCACTCGGGAGGCAGAAGCAGGAGGATTGCCCAAGGCTAGCCTGGGCTACAAAGTGAGACCCTGTCTAAAAAAAAAAAAAAAAAAAGGACAAGGATGTTTAAGGTAATATCTATTCTCATTCTAATCACTGAACACCCACAGGGAAGGTCAGCAACTGCTGGTCTGGAATCTTCAAATGTCGATGTCAGGAAAGAAAAGTAAAAGGTGTTATGACATAGAAATGCAAAGTGGGATCCCAGGTGGGACAGGGGGCAGGATGGAGGCTGGCTATGGAGAGTAAGGCTGACAAAGGGGCGGCCCTGAAAATGGAGTCTATTCAGCACGGCAAGTTTGAATCACAGGAAAGGCCTGACTGCACCACTGGAGGCTGTGTCCCTTTGCTGCTGCGGCTTCTTTTTTTTGCGGTACCAAGGGTCGAACTCAGGCCCTATGCTTCCAAGGTAGGCGCAGTACCACTTGAGCTAAATCCCTGGCCCTTGTGGGCCTGTTCTTAGGAGACACCTGCTCAGATTTTCTCGGAGGCCAACCATCGAGATAAGCACAGCTGTCTGTGAGTATTTCGATAATGTAAATGAGGCATCAAAACCAACACCAGACCCTCGGTGTGAAGGGGACACAGCTGGTCACTGTGCTCATCTTACTGGTGCCTTCATGTTACAAACCATCCAAAATGGCAGTCAGAGAAGGAAATGCACGAAAGGGAACCAATTTTATCAGGTGGACAGCGGAACAAGCATATTGCTTTGGGATCAAACCACTGAGTGGTGCTGGGACCAAACCAGGGCCTTCCACC
>PVIR01004420.1:20451-79368 GCA_004026965.1 Petromus typicus | reverse complement strand
AAATTGCAAAATACATATTAAAGAAGAATTTAGAAATATTAAACCATTCTAGTATCTAATAATATTTAATTTTATCAACAAACATTTCTTTATAAGCAATTATAAAATACTGGACAATATTACAAACCTGGAATGTGCAGATTACAACGATTACACAATCTTTATTACTAATAAGAAGGAAAATTGTATTTCAAATCTACATTGTGGAGAGTTTGAAAAAAGAAAGCTTTAAAAATCTGTGCAGATCATAAAAAAATTTAGCAAAAGTACCTATTTTTAAAGTTTGGTGATGGAAAATATTAGTTTATGACTGAGATTAAGCTACCTAGTTTTCATATGCATGTGTAAAGTACTTGAGATAGTTGAAATCACCTTACTTAAAAATTATATTACAATCCTACTGATTTATTGAGTACACTGTAATAATTTAATGTGTGCATACCTAACATTCAAATCAGCATATTTAATAGTTCTATCTTAAACATTTAAAATTTGATTAGCACAGAGTAATTGTATTTATTTGTGAAATAGTTTGTGATCTTGCAGTGCACATATACACATATGCTCATAAAATCAGCATAATTTGCAATTCCTTAACATTACTTTGTGTTTAGAAGCTATGAGCTTCTAACCTACATATATATACATATTATATATATAAAATATGTGTATATATACATATTATATATATAAAATATGTGTATATATAATATTCATATAATATGTATATAATATATAACATGTATATATATTATATATATACATTTTGAAGTGTATTGTTGAGTGTAGCTTTCCCACATATTATGGGACGCTAGAGCTCCTTATTTCTGTCTAATTGTGTTGGCATTTGGTATCCGGCCTCCAACCTCCCACAGTCCCACCTTCCACACTCTTCTCAGCTTTTCATAATCATTATTATATAACACAATTAAAATTTCCTTATATAGCTGCATATGAGAAAGTATACTCATAAGACTTCATTTCTATGTCTGACTTATATCTCTTAACAGAATGTCTCCCATTTTCATCGATTTTTTTTTCTGGAAATCATAGGCCTGTACTCTTCCTTATGGCTGAATAATAGTTTTTTGTGTTTCTACCTTCCACATTTTTTTCATCCATTCACCTATTGACAGACATTTGGATAGAGTCTGTATCACGAGCAAATATTTATGTATATTTTAAATGTATGCATACTTAAATTTTTACTTAGTATACTAGAAAGGATGCTATATGCGCATTTTTTATTATTATTTTAATTCAAAAAATTTACTTTTTAAAATGTGTTTGTTTCAAGTTTTAAATATTTTATTAGAACAACTGATTACAACTTATTGGAAATAACTTATTAGCAAGAAACTTCTTACTTTATTGTAATGATATATCAAAATTTCCTCTTTCTGGTATTCTTTAACTTCTATCTGCTTCCTCAAGGACTCGTTGCATACTATCTTTCATTAGAAAATAAATGTCAATAGAGTAAGATTTCCTGGTGAAAACTGAGTCAGCCTAAAACTAGAATTAATATCTCTATAAAGAATATTAAAATATACATTTCTTACAGTGTTTCAAGAGTTATAACAGATTCCTATAGACTACCTTTTCAATGAAATGAGAAGATATTTCTCATTATTTTAGAAGTGTGATGTAGGAAACAACAGATTCTTTATCTGGACAGGTTCCTTGATTAGAGAATGTCATCTGCCTATTCTGTTCAGGGCAAGAACTCTGACAACCCTTTCACACGGGCTTAGAACACCTCATGAGGACTCCTACTTCATGATTCAATGATATCTCAAATTTGCCTCCTCTGAATACCAACTGTTGTACTTTGAATACTATACACTTCCTTCTAAAATTCATTCATGACAAGCCTTAGTCCCTAAGCAATAATCTCAATATGTACCTTTTGTGAAGTGCTTAAGTAATGAGTGGCATGCATTCATGATATTCTCATTCAGATTAGTATCTTCCCTGTTGCTACAACAACATGCCTGATGTGCACACTCTGATGGAAAAATTATTCTAGCTCATAGTAGCAGAGGATCCAGTCCATGGTCAATGGTTTGCCATGCAGAAGAATCATGTGGGAAAGTTGTGATGGAGGGTGGCTGCTTGTCTAACAGCCTTCTGGATGCAAAGTAAAGGGAAGATTAACAAAGAAGAATGACATAGAGACCAGATGTTTTTCCAGTCAGGGCGTCTTAACCATACATACACACAGAGAACTTGCTACAATGAAAGGAACAACTTTCTTACCTGTCCACATTTGCTGCATGAGGACAGAGCAAGAATGTGTCACCATAGAATCAGAAAGCAGTCCTCATCACACATCAATATCAGCACTTTCATCCTGGACTTATATCTGCTCTCTATAAGTCATCAGGTCTCTGGTATTTTGTTACAGTAATGTGATGACATTACCATACCTAAGACTAGGTTTCACCATAACTATTGGCAAGGATGCAAGCATTTAACTGAGCATAGTCACATTACATGGAAACTATTTCTGACTGATTTTTGCATTTCTAACATTGGGCAAGTTTAGATTTTATATCATCAGATAAAATGTATTATTGCATACACTTTATGTATGCTCTTCAAATGTAAATGATAGCTCTATAGTGTGATCAAGGAAGCACAATTTTTATTATAGTTATGTGATGGAATCCACACTAAAGTCACTAGAGTTTAGCTAATGTGGATGTAATTATAAAAGTTGCAGATATCCTTTTCTAACTTCAAATAAAAAGTTAATTTTATCTTATTATATTTTAAAAATTGGAATATATATTTAAATCAAATCCTACATACTAAATAGCAACTTTTTTGTCAATAAAGAACATGAAATTATCAGTGTTATCCAGATAATACTATCTACTAATTTTTATTAACTTATAAATTAATAGCTGTATTATGATTATATCTTATCACTAAGTCATATTACTCTAATTTTACTGAGGAGCCATATTTATTGAATTATATATAAAACTCTCCTGAAAATATTGCCTTAAATTCATTTTTATTACAATGAATTACTACTCAGCTATAAAGAAGGACAAATTTAAGTCATTCCTAGAAAATGCGCTTTGAGGCCATACATTAAGTGAAACAAATAAAATATGAAATAAGTGTGCATAATTTATCTTACATGAGAATTACAACATAGAAATGAATTAAAAAGCAAAATAAAAAGTTAAAGAGAAATAGTATCTATACATTTAATAAGTGAAGATAGAAGGGGGTAGGAAGGGAAAAGGGATATAAAAAATTAATCTTCTCCATTTACATGTACCAAGTATTCACAAGTATAATCATTATGTACTATAAAATTATACTAATAAAAACTTTTTAAATTTTTCTTTTACATAAAGAGATCTTAAGGCAAAATTTTAATGGAGAATTTTATAGAACATTAGAGATGAAAATCCTAGAAATTGTATGACTCAGTGTTTAAAATTTATATATGAGGAAATAAATGTGTACACATTTAAAAATATTTTTCTAATTCAGAACAAAACTCTGCCTCCTCAGGAAGTATCTATTATGTGAACATTAAAATCTGAAAACTAAAAGTTGAGTGCATAAATATATACATTAAATTAAATTCATTATAAAAATTATTAGCTGATTTGTACATGATATTCCTAAGCCTTTAGACACAAGAGAGATGTTTGGAGATAATAATAAATCAGAAAATATCTCAAGTGTGAAAAGGAGAAAAGGCAAATAATAGAAATGTGTTTTGCATACTTTACTCACAAAATGTAAGCATTTTGTAGTGTCTAGGAGAGTGCAGGTTTGTAACTGCTACTTTATTAATATCATCTTTAGTATAATATTTTCCCAATATAGCACTCATTAAAATGATGACTGCTAAAATAAGAAAAATCTGCCATGGTGGTATACAGGTTTTGAGTTAAAGGCAAACATGTACAGAACAAAAGAAGGAGGTGAACTAAAAAACCGAGGACGAAGACACTCATAATCCTCCATGAGTCATCAAGAGGAAAACTTTATTTAGAAAATTCTGCACTAACAGATCTTGATAAACATTTATTTCTTCATGAAGCCTCCCACATAACTTGGTTACTTTTCCCAGAACTGATTCTATATTTAAACAACAGTAAAACATGTACATTTAATTATGTTTTTGACTCTACATTATGATAGTATTTATTTTTAAAAATCTATGCTTTTCTCTTAATTATCTATTAAGTGTCAATTTATTTAACAGACTAAAAAAAATATAAGAGAGTGGAAATAAAACTTTTCCACTCATTAAACTGCAGAAGGCTATTCAGTCTAAAATTTTATGTTTCACAAGTTTGGGATAAAAATGAGATCAATTTGATTTGGTATGGCTGTTTGATTCAGTGAAACAGTTTATGACTGGAAAGCTGGCAAAAGGAGTAGATTAGTAAACTAGATTATGCTGTCATACTGAACAGTGACATTTGTACACATTTGTGCCTTTCATTAGTACGTCTGCAGTACGTAGTGTTTGCATTTACCATAAGTCATTGGAAGCAAATCTCAATACTTTTTAAATTTTAATTTTATTGGTAGAAATTCTGGTGTAAAAAACTGAAAATGTAACTCAGGACTGAAATGCGTAATAGGATTAAATAGAAAGAAACTGTTGAAAAAGAAAGAGGAACTGGGAGGGGGTAAAGTTAAGAAAGAAAAAATGGAAATAAGACTGTTATAGAGAAAGTAAAAAGGAATGAAGATAGGGAGGAGAAAGGGAAAAAAAGACTCAAGATACATCATGCTCAGGTATAAATTCCCCATATGAACACATTTTAATTATTTCCCCCTTCCTTCCACTTCTTTTATTTTTTCAGTATCAGATTCCTTTATCTCATAAGACCTTATAAAGTTAATTATCATATATACAGATTAAAATCATGCTAATACTCCAAGAACAGAAAAAAACATGTGAGATATGCTCTGGATTTAGCACAGTGGGGCCATCGCCTGCCTTTCAAGTGCACAGTGGTGAGTTCAATCCTGAATAACACACTGACACACACACTGACACACACACAGCCACACTCATGAATGTGTGAGATATTTGTCATAAGTTAAGGTGTATATTTAGATAGACAGTCCATGCTGGATTACAGTAGCCTTTTCCCTGTCTCTGTCTCTATGTAAATATATTGTAAATGTATTCCTAAATATCAGGTCACAAGCCTAAATGATTGTTATTATTTACATGGCCTTTCACATTTCCCTTCTTGCCTTTCCCTTCCCTTCTCTTTCATATTTGTTCTTCCACTTTCACATTATCTACTATACATTTACTCTTCCAAACTTGATCTGAAATATTGTGTGAACCCCTATCCTAAAATGGGAGACTAGGCCACCATAATCCTTGAAATGGTGACTTTGGACAATGATTCTATGACATTTTGAAGTTTCTTTGTAGATATCATTAAACAGACAGAGTTAGTCTACATGTATAAGAACCTTTATTGGGAAGTGTGCATGACTTCACTGTGCGTGTATCTGCGTGTGTGTGTGTGTGTGTGTGTGTGTGTGCATGTATTGGTGAAGGAAATCTCAGTTTTACTAATTTAATCTTTTTGTTTACAGAGATCAAAGCATGAGACATAATAAGAAAATAGACAATCATAATAATACATAATGTTATAGAAAATATATGTTTTGCAACTTTGTATATGTTAATAATATAAAATGTGTGAATTTGGGGTTGTTAATATGTATAGAACCTTGTATTTCTTTTTCTTTTTAATTTACTATTGGTGTATTTTATACATGCATTATCACTACATGCAACATGGAGAATTTGCACCTGTATATCAACAGCCTTGTATTTCCTATGTCAAGCTCACAATATCCCATGAGCACAATTAAGAAATCATATATGATATGCTGATTCCAAGTCTGTGAGATATTGTCCTTGAGCCTAATCAAATTCACTATGAACAATCTATTCGGGTAGTATAATGTTTACAGAGTCTGTCAAGAATAAACCATTTACTGATTTGTTCTATTGCAATGATGTGCATTAAATTGCCCTATTGCACTTTGGCTCCTTATGATCAATAAACATGATGAATGTATCTAAAAATGACAGTCTCTTCTAAAATAACACTGTAAGTCATTGTGGAGGTTGAATATATTTCATGAAATTAACAGTTGAGTATTTCCTGTAGGTGTTGATTAAAGTTGCTATTCTGGGAAAGTGACAACATATAAATATACCTCAGGGAAGAAGGCCTAGATATCTTTTCCAATTAATGTCAGCACATTTGACCCATCTGTTTGTATGACAAATAGTCAACACAGAGCTCATTTGTAAGAATGACCTATTTTAAGCACGTGTGACTAAAGCTAGTATGATCAGAGTCTATAAGCACTTCTTTCACTGGTTCATAACACAGATTTCTTTTAGCTTGAGAAATATAGACCGTCCCTCAAATTCCCATTATGTTATATTGAATAACTGCATTGCTATTTTAGTTAGTTGGAAATGAACTCTACCCAGGTGAATTACTCTAAAGATTTATTATTTTTTTCTCACAATGCAAATACTCTATGAAGCAAGTAATTACATTTACATAGTATTCTATACTTTACTTCTAATTTTTATAAAATAGAATTTTCTCTGAAATAGTGTAATATATTCAAATCTTTAAAATTCTCCAAAATAGTGTAATGTCTCTACTATTTTTCTTAAGATAGTGTGTCTATACGATGACCAGAAATTTGAATTACTCAGCAGTTCTAGTCTTACTTTTAGTTGAAGACATTATATTATTTATCCTGCGCATATAATTTGAGGTTCACTAAGTTGAAATGCTATATGTCCAATTCCAATGGCTACTAATTCCCAAATATTCTATTAAGTGGAACAGACATGATTAATTAGTGTAATAAGAAAAATTAGAAAACATTTCTTGGGCTTATATTAGCAAGAAAAGTATCAAAGATAACAATCAGATGGAGAGTTAGATAGGTTTTTATTGTTAGCTTGTTTCTTCTTTCTGATGCATAATATCAGATAATACTGCTAGAAGTAAAACTGCCAGAAATTTTTCACTCAAGAAGTCTATTAAGCTAAAGGATTAAAAAATGCACAAAGTTAGCTTCCAGGGTACTAAATAATTCAATAGAAAAAATGGAAAGGTTGCACAGCAAGTTTAAGAATTCAGAGATTTCTTGCTAACCAGTCTATTGATGACATATCTGTAATCCTGACATTCTAGGATGCTGAAGTCGTTTTCAAGACCAACCTGGACAACTGAGCCAACTAGTGAGAATATTTTTTTAAATAAAATAATGTTTTGTTTAAAAAGGACTTATAATGAAGAGCTTGGGTTCAAATCCTATTCCAAAAAAGAAAACTACCTAATGGCAGATATAATAATAAGTTTTAAGATAAAATACAAATTGGATGAGATAAAACAAAATGACATTATTGATTTTTAAAAAATGATGACAAAGGTGAGGAAACAGTGAAATTAATATTTACCATCAATCAATATCATATTCCAATATATATGGTCTGTGTAATATTGATAGCAATAGTTAATTCTCTGGTATCTGCATCAGGCCACAGAACAGTGACATTCTCAACTAGATAACAGAAACACAGCATTCATAACAATGGCAACTCTGCTTATGCAATTCTATATGAACATGGGTTTATTTATAAACTTGATTTGTAAAATGCATTTTTGCCAGAATAAGCATATTTAAATAACTGGAGATTTAAATCCCTTTGCCTTAGAAATAGCAGAAGAAAAATATGGAGTCGAAAAAATTGGAAAATTATTGAAACCTCTACTTTTAAATATCTTAGTATATCTAACAGGATGTCTTACCAAAGAAAGAAGAAAGTCTGCTCTACTTGGTGCTAAAAACATTGCTAGAATCAAGGGAAGGATGCTGTTGAAACAGATTTCTGTTGAAAGTTGGAACTGCTTTCTAATAGTAAACCATGCCAATAATGAAGGTGAAACAGCTCTTGCAATATGATTCTAATGATGGAGATGAATAAATCAATCTTGTTTTAAACCTAAAATTTTGTGATTACTCTGGTCTGAACATTGGATTAGTATCATCACCATCAGTGTGAATATGCATATTAAAATGTAAATTGTAAGCAATTCTTTTGTGCTCAACCTTTCATTGAAAATAATTTAAATTGCATTTTTTAAATACAGATGTAGGCTATAGTATTTAATATAATTTTAAAAGATATGTACAGTAAAACTTTGATAATTATTCAAAGTTCAAAATGTGTTATATTTCACAGCAATTTTTAAATTCTAAGTATATTTTCTGTAACAGTTTCTTGCTGTGAAATCTGTTCTAGTGTGCTTTTTGGAGTGTCTTTTACAGCCTCGCACCTCACGCTGAGCCAAAAGATGTCATTGCACAACCCCATGACTCACATTCTATACATTCATATTCTTTGCTTATCAAATTTTCATTAGTCTTGGCAAGAGTGCTGATCAAAATCTTGCCATAGATTTGGCACTATGGTTATACTTTACACAATAAGTCTTTTGAAATATTCATTGTATCAATGGTCATATAATTATAATGGCGCCATAGTTATAAAATAGGATCACATATTCATTTAAGGTGTGACCCTGGCTAGCTGCTTTATATTTCTATGAAATCAAATTATAACTTTTCATTTTTCCTAAAATCATCATGGCTACCTGTAATTTACCTTAATTGTCAGTTATATTTTTCCTTCAAAAATAGTTGGTCAAGAGATACATATTTTTACAAAGGTCATATTTCCTAACAATCATATTATAAAGATCCCTATATCACTGTTCCATTAGGAATCATTTGTAAATATTTGACAACTAGAATTTTAATTCATAGTAAACAATTGAAAGGGAAACTTGGTGTCAACACTGAAAATATGCAGAAATATCAAGGAAAGATATTCTTCCTTAGATGTTTGTGTTTGTTTTCTGTAGAATTATTTTTTACTTAGTTAGATCCTGAAGGAAATGAGATTTTTTTTTAAGGTTCTGTATTTTGACTCAAATTTGCTGCCAAAGCTCTCTTTCTACTTCAGATCACTGTCAACAATGTGCTTTTGAAATAATAGTTATGCATTTCTGCAGCATTAAGGAAATCAATAAAAATAACAATTATTAATGGAAAAATTTCATTATTTATGGAATACTATTAATATGTTTCCATTTAAATAAATTATATAGCTTATGTTACAGTAATATATCATATGTGTGAGCCATAGATATAATATAGACCAAGTGAAAAAATATATGTAGTAAGACAGATATATGTAATTTATTGGTTTTTCTTTCACACTATCTGAAAAAATGGCAACATCTTTGATTACAGAAGAGTGGTATTTTATATATTTGGTAGATGGGGTTAGAATAGGTTACAATTATTAAACCTGGTCTCTTCACAGGAAATACTGTTGTTTTGAATAATTTTGAGAAAAACCTTTGAAGTAGGAAAATAATTCCTGTAAGCAGCCAAATGAAGCAATATGAAGTCATTTAAAGTTTGAAATTTAAATTATTGTAGGCATTCATTTAATCGCAGTCATTGTACAAGACATTAGCTTTACAAATATGCAGAAAATTAACTTTCCCATTTCCTACAGGAACTTACATTTGTATCCATAAAATTATGGGCAAAAAATCAAGTACAGAACAATGTCTTGTGGCTCCTACTGTGATTGTGAGCGGTACAGAAGTTCACAAGAGGGCTGACTAAGGCCATTTGACTCAAACTGCAGAACATAAAAGTGGTCATTAAATGTGTTTTACAAATACAAATCCTGAGCTGTGATATGACGTATGCTTCAGGCTGTAAGGAGGGGACACTGCATGGGAAAGCTGAAGGTGAGAGTCATGAAGCAATGAAGACCCAGAACAGGACCATAAGAAACCTTGAACATAGAAATATTCTCTGCCGAAGGAGCTTCATGAGTGGACAAGGGACGATGGTGGATGTCTAGAAAGTGGGCTAATAGAGTCCAGTGAGTATTCATGGAAGAGATGTTGAGAAGTTAGATCTGGGGTCTTGAAGAAACTGAAGATGTTTGAGTTCACTGTCACATGCCTTGCCATTAAGTCATATACACTGATTCTCCCTCACTTAACTATAACAACCAGCATAGGTCTCAGTACTGACTTTTCCAGCAATAACTTATTTCTAAACTGTACTTTAAGTGGTATTTCAAGGATTTTTAATGAAATTTTTGCAAATTATGTTAGCATGCTACTGCATCATCTATTTCATTGACAAAGTAAATAACAGTGATCATAGCTGGACAAGAGGAACTTTGTGATTTGTGCCACTTATATTATAACCACCGTAAACAGCCACCATCTCAACAGTGTTACAGAAGATATTTTTTTTTGTTAAGTGATGCTGTATAGGTACAATCTGGGCTATTTTGTTTTACTCTTATTTATAGGACATGAGATTATGCTACATTTTAGTACTGATATTTTAGAAATGTTTTCTGTTGTGTTTATTATTTGATTGACTCTTTCATGCTTTCATCTGCCCTGGGAAGAGGTAGTAAGGAATATTTGTATTACTCTCCATTTCACATACCATTCTTTTGATAACTTCAGAACACAAATTATAGTCAATATTCTTAAAATGACAACTCTGCTTTATACTCTATGAAGCTTATAAAATGCAGATCAGCAAAAACTCTAGTGAGAATGGAATTATCAAAGCCTTTATATGGAATATCTTATAATTTTGCAGGGTTTCAAACTTTATATTTTGACACATTAAGTTATGGTAATCATAACTTGCATTTCTCCTCATGGACACAAATGCTTTCTAGTTACCTTTACCCACTCTGGATTCAGTGTAACAGGCTGAGTTTAATTAGAATATTATCTCCTTAAAAAAACAGAACTGGGCCTGGGGTTTATCTCAGTGGCTCTGGTGCCTGTCTTGCAAGCTCAAGGGCCCCCAGGTTAAATCCCAAGTAACTACATACAATACTGGGCATGGAGACTAATGCTCAGCAGCAGTCAATACCACATACCACATACCACAGTGCTGGACATGGTGGCTCACGCCTGTAATCCAGCACTTGGAAGACAGAAGCAGGAGGATTGCTGTGATGTGAGTTTAAGGCTGAGTTCAGAGCCAGCCTGAATTACAAAGGGAGAGATATTCTGTCTCAGAATAAATAAATAAATGAGCACATGGTCTATTTTGGAGAATAATCCATGAGCAGCTGAGAAAAATGTAAATTCTGACTTTGTGGGGTGAAATACTCTGTAGGCCTCTAATAAGTGCATTTGCTGAAGAGTCTGGTTGAGCTCAAGGATTTCCTTAGTGACTTTTTGTCCAGTCAATCAGTCTCTTTGTGTCAGTGGGGTATTGAGGTCCCCTACTATTATTGTATTGGAGTTTATCTAGTTTTTCAAGTCCATTAATATTTGTTTTATATAGTTGGGTGCATTAGAATTTGGAGCATAGATATTTAAGATTGTGATTTCTGTCTCTTGGATTTTTCCCTGAACTAAAAGATTGTGTCCATCTTTATCTCTCTTTATCAGTTTTGGCTTGAAGTCTATTTTGTCTGCAAATAAAATCACCACTCCTGCTTTCTTGCTATTTCTTGTCTCATTGTTTTCCATCCCTTTACTTTTAGTCCATGGGTTTCTTTCTGAATTAGGTGTGTTTCTTGTATGCAGAAGATTGTAGGATCTTGCTTTTTGATCCACTCTGCCAGTCTGTATCTCTTAATTGGCACACTGAGTCCATTGACATTAATGGTTATGACAGCCCACCCAAATTTAATGACCCAATTCAAAAATGGGCATCTGAAATGAACAGATGCTTTTCAGAGGAAAAAGTAAGAGCAGCTGAGAAGCACATGAAGAAATGCTCAACATCATTAGTCATTCAAGAGATGCAGATGAAAGCAACATTGAGATTTCATCTCACTCCACATAGAATGACTACCATTTCAGATTCAGCCAACGGCAAATGTTGGCGAGGCTGCGGAGAAGAAGGAACCCTTCTCCATTGTTGGTGGGACTGTAGACTCATACAACCCCCACGGAGATCAGTTTGGAGATTCCTCAAAAAGCCAGGATTGATGGTCCCATTTGATCTGGCTATTGCCCTGCTAGATATATACACAAAAGAATTAAAAGACTCATATCACAGTGACATATGTGCACCCATGTTTATAGCAGCTCAATTTGTGATTGCTACGTCTTGGAAACAACTCAAGTGTCCATCAACTAGAAACTGGATTTAAAAAGCTGTGGTTCTTCTATAGAATGGAGTATTACTCTGCCATAAAAAATGATGAGTTTGAATCATTTCTACTTAAATGGACATACCTTGAGGATATCCTCAGAAGTGAAATATATAGGGCACAGATAGGTACATATCACATTGTTTCTCTGATATGAGAAAATAAAGATGTAAATGAGTCCTAGAATTGTATATTATATATTGTGAAATAGAAAATTCTCGGAGTAAAATAGGGTGAAAGGGGGAAAGTAATGAGATTATGACAAAAAGTATGGAAACAAATTTTATGTATATCGAGGAGTGGTAGGGTTGGTAGGGCTATGGGAAAAAAATGAGAATTAAGTTGTGTCTTGTACTGGTACAAATGCCCATTATATAGTGCAATCATGATGCATATATGTAATGTACCAATCAAAATAAAAATAAATAAATACATAAAAATAAATATTAAAAAAAATAAAAATTCTCTTATAGGTGAATTTCATCCTATTCCTTCACAATGAACTACTGTCCCTAGTTACATTTTTCTACTTTGTTTTAAGTTGGAGTCTTGCTAACTCATTTACTCACACAGGTGAGACTAATCTTTGGATCCTTCTATTTCAATCTCCCATTGTGCTGGAACTGCAAGCTTGTCTCCTTATTCCTGAGTATCCTGTGAATTACTGAGGTGTATAAAAGCCTTCCATTTATATAACCAAAATATAAAAATCCACCTATTGATGTTTATTTTTATTCATTCAAATTAAACTTTTATCAAAACAATAGGTTAATTTATTTTTTGCTTTTTACAAACAGAAAATGATATAAATGCCTCTTGCCAATATTAATAGACTTAAAATACCATCATGAATTAAATTTAAATAATCAATAAAATATTTAAAATAATCTTAAAATTTTGAATGTACATCCTTAATTGTGTCCTATGTAATAAAATTCCAATGATTTCATGATAAAATATACTTTTAACAACTATGAAAATAGAATAAGATTTAAAAATATTTTTCAAAACAAACAGCAGTGGATGCACATGAAATAAGATTGCAAAATATTTTTATTTATTGGTTTTATTTTGAAAGTATTTGGGAATGTACAATGTATATTTTTACATTTGCAAAACAGAAAATTTAAAATATTGACATAACATAAGATGAATGCTGGTTTCTTAAAGTTAGGCAAAATGAATGAGACACATAGTTATTTCTCAGGTTTGGTTAAGGAAATGATTAATAATTTAGAGTATGTCACATTTTACCAAGAGTTTGTATCATTAATGCTAATGTGAAATTGATAACTTTAACATACCAATCAATATAAATCTTCCCTTTTTCTTTTTATCTTATTATTTGTTATGTTTGGCTCTCTGATTTCTATGTTTTAATGCACACAGAAATATTTGGAGCAATGAAATATGATATTTCTGAAATCTTCCCTCCTTCTCTATGTAGAGACACAAGCACACAATTCTTTCCCTCTAATCATTTATTATCTTGCATTCATTACCTTTCTGTATTCCTAATGTCTTATTGTCATGTGAATATTTCCTAAGATCTGCTGGTATTTATCTTCTGAACAAAATTATTCATAACATCTTCATCCTAGATCTCTCTTTCTCTCTCTCTTTCATATTCTTTCCTCAATATTTCAAACACACTTTGATAATTTTTATTCATCTTTTCCAGATCAAATTGAGTTTAATATGGCTGAACAGGAACTAATTACATTATAGTTTAATCTAGAGCCTCATCATTATTTCCTTAATTTCATCTTGGTAATATGTTTCTTCAAGTTGCCTAGGCTATAAAATACGTAGCAGCATTTGACTCCTTCCTCATCCATGCTATCTGATTAATCAGCAGCTAATATTATTTTAACCTTAATTATGAATCTTTTTTGCTTTTAACTTTCCTCTCTTCTGCTTATCCAGTCCTACCCTCAATTTTAAATGCCCATTATTAGATAATCTTAATAAATTATAAGTAATAGCTTTACTAATAGGTTTCCCTGTATGTCATTTAGCTTGGCACTATTAAAGATTGCTCTCATCTCTTTAGTAAAGAGGACTGCGTGTGCTACACCAGCAAAGAGCCACAGATTTTTTTGCAGGATGATAAGGTGTTCGACAGTTCCTCCAAAATAGGCTTTTCTTTAGTCAGATCATACCCAGGTTTGTCACATGTTATTTCATATTACTTTGTCAGAGTGTTCATTTTCTACTTGTATCTCCTAGTCACTAAATTTGAATGTGAAGATGAATTTAAATGTGTGAAGATGAAAGAATGGAAAAATAGGTTTTAAAATACCAGTAGCTTCATATTTCTATTCAAGAAATATGGGTTGTATGTCTTTTGATGTGATTGGATTGGTTCTTGTAATAACAACTGGAATTTGGATTAAGTGCTGTCAGAGTAGTATTTGGGAACTACACAAGTCTTTATTCTCTGCCAATGGCGTGTTCGGATATTTCAACAGTTACTGTCTCAGCTCTTCTCCTTTGGCGGTTGTCTACTCCCTACTTTCCTCTACTGTGATGCTGATGAACAGTCCAACAGAACCCTCTGGCTACTGCTCCATCTCACATCCCTGGAATTTACACATTTTGGTCACGTCTTACTTATTCTATTATGGAAAGATTCAAAACAAAACTAAGCAAAAAAAAAAAAAAAAAAAAAAAAAAAAAAAAAAAAGAAAGAAAGAAAGAAAGAAATGAATAAGCAAGAAAAATATAACACCCTGTCAGACTGTTTTCTGATGTGTTCTTATTAGTATTGTCAATAGATTCCTCAAAAATCTAGGATTGGAGGTCCCATTTGACCCAGCCATCACTCTACTAGGTATATACACAGAAGAATTAAAGGACTCCTATCACAGTGACATATGTGCACCCATGTTTATAGCAGCTCAGTTTGTGATTGCTAAATCTTGAAAACAACCTAAATCTCCATCAAGTGGAGACTGGATAAGAAAGCTGTGGTTCTTCTACAGAATAGAGTATTACTCTGCCATAAAAAACGATAAGTTTGAATCATTTCTACTTAAATGGACATACCTTGAGGATATCCTCAGAAGTGAAATAAATAAGTCACAGATAGGTAAATATCGCATATTTTCTCTGATATGAGAAAATAAAGATGTAAATGAGTTCTAGAACTGTATGATATTTATTGTGAAACAGAAAATACTCAAAGTGAAATAGGGTGAAGGAGGAAAAATGAGATTATAACAAAAAAGAAAGGAAACAAAGTTTATGTATATGGGTGGTGGTAGGGTGAGTAGGGCTATGGGAAAAATGAGAATTAAGTTATGCCACATATTGGTACATATTCTCATTGTGGAGTGCAATAATGATGTGTGTATGTAATGTACCAATAAAGATTTCAATTAAAAATAATAAAACTGTCATTTCTGTGTTGAGTTAGTTTTTATTAATTGTTTTTTTCACACCTATTATTTTCCTTTAATCATATACAATTAAAGATCTATTCTCAAAAATTCTTAGTCATCTGACTTCCCCCATCTGTATCACCATCTACTGACATAAATGCTGGTTTATATCTACAATGTATCCCTCAGTAATTCACAAGGTACTCAGGAGTGGGGAGACAAGCTTGCAGTTCCAGGAAAATGGGAGCCTGAGATAGGAGGATCCAAAGATTAGCCTCACCTGCGTGAGTAAATGAGTTAGCAAGATTCCAACCTAAAACAAAGTAGAAAAATGTAACTAGGGACAGTAGTTCATTGTGAAGGAATAGGATGGAATTCACCTATAAAGTAATTTTGAAAAGGAATGAAATTAAATTCAAAGTATAAAACATATATAAATCTATGAAATTTTATTTTTATTTGCATATTACATACATAGTTTCATAAAAATTCTCAGTTTAAATAATCCTCCATTATGTCTAGTTGAGTGTCCTTCTTGCTAAATCCCTTGTGAGATATAAGTGTTGTGAGATATAAGAAAAGTAATTGTGAACAGCAGTTCAGATATATTTCTAGAATTTAGAGACATAATTGTTAACTTTATCTTATTTATCATTGCTTACAATAATCTTTTATAAAATGAGTTTAAATATTTTACAGTTCATATTTATTTTTATAATATAATAATCAATATTTAAAATGTATATTTTAAAGAATGTAATTATCAGGCCTAAGTACAAATTATATTTGGATAATTTAAAAATAAAACTCTCTGATAATATTCAGCTAGGCAATAATTAGAAATTTAATTATTCTTTAGAATGTACTTTAACCTGAAATTAAACAATTCATTTCACACTATGATTTTTATGCTACTCTCACTTATTTTAGTAGTATTTTCTGACTTTACCAAATAAAACTATCAAATAACATATTTTAAAAGCTGGTTCATAGACCTTTCTAGGAAGTGGAAAGTACTTGGGGTATTCTCACTTCGACAATTTTTTCTGTTTTTTTTCTCAATCATTTCAAATTTCCTCAATTTCTTATACATCTATATTTGAGAAATAAACTGATAGAGATGTAAAAATCAAATTTTTTCTCTTTTAAATTATCAATAAAAAGGTAATCTAGAAATAAATTTGAGAGTACAAGAAGACAGGAAGGAGGAGAAGGAAAGGAAAATTAAAATAAAATGTATAAATTTATATGTATCCAGCAATACCCCGGGATGAATGTGTGTATTATTTATAAAAATATAGAATGAGTTTTAAGAAAATATGCTTGTAATAAATGTAATTTATAATCAATGACATACATGGTTATTTTTCAAATAGCACAACTGTAATATAACATACATAAAATATGCTATGGGCAAAGTTTTTAAGAATTATTTTCAGTTATTGTTTTGGTAAGTTTTCAACCAAATGTAAGATGATCTGTGCATAATTAATACAAACAGCATAATGCCTACATATATATTAATTATTTATCCATAGATTTCTAAATTACATGTGACAAATTTTTCCATACTTCATTAATAAGATGTATGCAATTAGGAATATATTCATTGCTTCAATGCTGTATTTACAAATTAAAAGAAATAAAATATGACATAGTATTTCATGAATATTATGAAAACATCTGTAATCAACGTTTTAATTTGCATTTTTTGAAATATTTTTCAAAATATATAGATATATTTAAAACCTAAAACAGATTATTTCTCCTGTTTATGATTTCACACTCCTACTCACAAACACTTCTAATGCTTACACATAGGTGACAGTTTACAGATAAACTTTTTATAGGATTAGTTTTGAATGCCAGGAAAATCATACAATTATCATTTAGAAAAAAAGAAGCACAATAAAATTATGTCAAATAACATAAATTAAACTGTATTCACACAATTTCAAAAGCTTGATGACAAAACCATTCTCCTTACTTGTATTTATTTAATAGCTTTCCAAGAGTCCTTAGGGCCGGGGGATATAGCTCAGTGATTGGATATAGTCCAGGTTTGATCTCAGGTGACCACATAACAATACTGGGCGTGGAGACTCACTCCCAGCAGCAACCAGTACCACATACCACAGTGCTGGGCGTGGTGGCTCACACCTGTAATCCCAGCACTCAGAAGGCAGAGGCAGGAGGATTGTTGTGATGTGAGTTTAAGGCTGAGCTCCAGGCCAGCCTGAACTACAAAGCGAGACCCTGTCTCAAAAAAAAAAAAAAAAAGAAGAGTCCTTGATATGAAGTTCTCAAAACAAAACAGAACATAAAACTTCTAGCAAAGTAGAATGAAAATCAACACACAAGTGAGGAGGCAGTGAAATGTCAAGTAATGTTAACAAATGGCATCAACATCTTCATATGGATGATTATTATTTAGAATGTGTACAGATGTCAACTATGTCCACACTGCCTTTTGAAAGTGAGTGAACTATCTCATTTGAGGACCAGAGCTCTGGGTCAGGCACAGCAGGACAAACAAGGAGGTGGAAGATTTATGACAGTTTATATGGCTTTATGTATTTATAAACTGTGAGTGAACAGAAATCTTGCTGGCAATTTCCCACAAAAAGTGTAAGCCTTAGTTCTAACACTTGGTTAAATAAATGTCTCAGATGACTAAAAATTATGATAACTGTGCTCAATAAAAAGTACAATTTTAGCATTTTTAATTCAGATAGACAATTTAACCTTTTAATTGACATCTAGAAAACTATACACTTTTTAGTAACATAGAATGATGAACACATTCTAGAACTTACTGACAGTTAAACTTATCAAATGTAGAAATATTACTTTCTATAATATCACTTTCAGTTTATTTTAAGAATCAAGGTTTACCCCTAAAAGAAAAAGAAGATGGCTTGTGATAATCTGAAAGTTACTGCTATTCATTGATTTATCCTGAAATACTGAGGTAGGTAGAAAGCTTGAGCTACAAAAAGAAGCCCAGAAAAAAAAAAAAAAAAAAAAAAAAAAAGAAGAAGCCCAGCAAGTTCTATTTGGGATACTAGTCTGGTAAACTTCTGCTTTCAGTTACCATAGCTTCAAAACAGAAGTTAGAAGATAAGTCTGAAAGATCATTTTATTTGAAAATCAAAATTGAGAAAATGGCCAAGGACAGAGAATCTGACACATCTGACCTTTAAGATTTTGATGGTGCACCCTGAAAGATTCCAACACCATTAAAACCTCTGACAAATAATACTGTTGTCCACAAATATTTTCTGTGCTAGCAAAGTTTTATTAGCAGCAAACCCCAACTCAGAATTACAGGAAAAACATGCTCTGGAAAGAGACCTTCATTGTAGTGCAAAGGATGACTCAGTGTTGAATGTGATCATAATGTACGTATAAAACCCACCAATAAAATCAGTTAGGAAACATAGATGAGTAGTTTGAGATGATGTTTGACATTTACTGAACTAAGATAGGCCAATTACTTGTCCATCTAATACAGACATCATCCTACTTGAGTATATTAACTGCAAATGACTTTAAAAACATATTCCTGCCTAACCTTATAAAGTAATTTCTCATACAATATTTTCGATTCTCTAGAAGTAAAATCATGACATATACACAGTTACATTTACATATATTTTATGCTTATATTCATAATTAGATAAGAGATTTATCATCACTAAATGTCTTCTAACATTGTAGAAGGTGGCAGTTTCATTTGTATCTCGATTTCCACCTCCTCAACCTTAAAATGCTCATAGGTAGAGGTAGAGATTGAGGAGGTCATTGGGTCATGGATGTGTGACACTCATCAAGTATTAGTCCACTAATGAAGTTTTAGCTGAATATACTGGGAGACAAAGGTTTATGTGAGTAGAGGGGTCACTGGGGGCTCAGCATGGATGGTGTCTCCCTCTCTCCTCCTCTGTTCTCCATGTTTCCTGCTGCCATGCCAGGAACTGTCTTCCCTTTGTGGTGTCACCTTTCCATGTTGCCCAGTCTTGGACTCAAATGACTATGGATTGAAAGCTCTACCAACTCTGAGAAAAACTAAATCTTTCCTCCCTTAACTTGTGCATGTTGAGGACTTGTTCTAGGAAGGTGAATGTGACTAAGAAAATGATACTAAGCCAGGCTGAAGCTGAGAAAACCAAGAGAGAATGATCACTAACAGATGAAGATCTACGCTCTTGGGAGGAAGGTTGTTGACAGTGTGCAATCAGGAAGGGAAATTCAAGTGGGACAGCAGTTAAAGATGTAATTATAGATGTTGCTCTTTTTAATTTAGGAAGAAACAGCCCAAACTGTTTCTGATGATTTTAGGATTGGGCATAGAAAAAGAATATGCTAATTCCCAGCATGACATAATAGCAACTGTGAAAAAAAAAATACTTCGCAGAGTTAAAAAGAATATAACTCAGAAAATACCTGCATGATTCCAGGTACGATGTCTTTCTGTGAGTGTACAAGATTCAAATCTGGGGCACATGTCCTATAGATGCACAAAAGGGCAGATACTAAAAGTCAGCACCCCCGCTGTTGTGAAACTATCAATGATTAACTTTTATTTCTGTCATCTTTATTTTTTTTATTTATTTATTTTTTAAGGTTTTTTGAGACAGGGTCTCACTTTGTGGTTCAGGCTGGCCCTGAGCTCAGCCTCAAACTCACGTCACAACAATCCTCCTGCCTCTGCCTCCCGAGTGCTGGGATTACAGGCGTGAGCCACCACGCCCAGCACTGGTATGTGGTATTGGTTGCCGCTGGGGTGAGTCTCCACACCCAGTATTGTTATGTGGTTACTGGGGATTGAACCCTGGTCCTTGCGCTTGCAAGACAGGCACTGGAACCACTGAGATGTATCCCTGGCCCCCTATTTCTGTCATCTTTAATGCTCTACAGTATTGCTTTTGGGCAATTGTTTTCAAAATGAGTCGCGCTTACTTCACAAGCCAAGGTATCAAGATGGAGATTTTCCAGCAATTAAAATTAGTAAACTGGGGCAATAACCAAACAAAGGTGTCTGTAACAACTGACAGTGACATTAACTGTAATATTTTCAGTTGTCTAATTATAATCTGCCTCCTGTATACTTGACATTGACTTGATGACAGTCATTAATAAAAGAAGAATATGCTCAGTGTGATATAGGAAACAAATAAAATGGATGTTTGATTTGGTGCATTTTTATACTCATCCGAAATCTGTATCTATAAAATAGAATTTAATATATATATATATATAAAATTGATCATTATATGTAATCAAAGATGGAAAACTAAACCATTGATGTGATAATAGCTAGCATGAAGGTAGGGCTAATTTTTTACAGATTACAGCATGACATTTAAATAATTTCTTCTGCTAAAAAGAACTTGCAAAGACCACGTTAATGATTAATCACAACTGCAATTAGTCTGTTCTGTTCCCAATTCAAGTATGCTTTGTCTTTTCATTTACAAGCCTTGCCTACATCGGTAACTTGTCCATATTAGCTGTATACCCTTTCGTGTGGCCCTTTAACCTTGATCTAGCAGTGACCTCACCAACAACATGGACAGCTCTGGGTCAGGACTTTTGCGTGCATGAGCACTGGTCATCCCTGCTCCTATTACTTTAATTCTGTCTATGAGCTTTTCTTTTAACCGCATGTCATAGCAATGAACAAGAGGACAGAACCTATCACAGAGGTCTCTGAGGTTCTTCCTTATAAAACCCACTGAGACTGTTTAAAGCACTTTAAGCTTTAGAGGAGTAGTAGTTATAGAATTGAGACGCTGCATACAGTGTGGAGACATTGGAAAACAGTAATGAAGTGCATTCTTTTTGTAGATAGATCTATTATAGATGAAATGAAATGGTTATATTTATACATAGCTCCTCTTTACTTTCATAGTTTTGTTATGTATTATAGAGTAATGTGTCAAGCAAGATCCTTATGAAAGTCTTAATAACTCCAGGTTCAATCCCTGGTAGTTCCTAAAAAAAATCTAATAAATATATGAGTAAAAATAAGTAAATATAAAGAAAGATTTCACTACTCTAAGTTTTACCCCAATTTAAATACTTTCATGCAAATAAAATACTTTTAAATCAATTAGATTATATTAATAAACATACTTTGTCTAATTATTCATGTAAAAATATCAATGCAAATCAAGAGACATATGTAAAACTGTGTAAAGAGCATCAAGGAATTTACATCAGGAGGAGAAACAAAATTGCTGCCAGTATAACATACAGTGGACAACATATTCAGAGATTTAAAGCCCTTTTATAAAACAAGTTAAACAAATTGCATCTAAACTGTCTCTAAACTTTTTTGAGAATGGTCATTATTTTTTTTAAATAAAAAACTTTATTGGTATATTATGAATACATATCATACTGACACTCAACATTGAGAGTTTGTACCAGGATATGGCATGACTAAATTCTCATTTACCCCTTCCCCCACCCACCCTGCAACCCCTCACCTCCATATACATAAGCTTTGTTTCCTTTTTTCTTTACTACTATCATATTCTCTTCCCTGTCATTATTTACCCCTTCACTCTCTTTCCTTTTAAATTTACTCTGCTGACCAACCAATGGGTCACAGAAAAAATTAAAGAAGAAATTGAACAGTTCTTACAACTAAACCATAACCCAAACACAACATACAGAAATTTATGGAACACAATGAAAGTAATTGTAGGAGGAAAATTCATAGCAGTGGACACCTACATCCAGAAAACAGAGCAAGCTCAAATAAATCTAAATCTAAATCAATCTAATTGATCAAATAAATCAATCTAATGCTGAACCTCAGGCAACTAGAAAAAGAGGAGCAAGACAAACCCAAAGCTCTCAATAGGCAAGAAAGTATAAGGATCAGGGCAGAAATTAATGCAATAGAGACTAAGAGAACAATACAAAAAAATCAAATAATTGAAGAGTTGGTGTCTTTGAAAGGATAAACATAATTGACAGACCCTTAGCCAAACTTATCAAACAAAGGAAGGAAAAGGCTCATATTTATGCTATTAAGAATGAGAAGAGGGAAATTATCACTGATCCAGAGGAAGACCAGAGGATGATCAACACTTATTTTGAAAATTTGTACTTCAATAAATGGAAAATGTAGAAGAAATGGATAGATTTCTAGACACATGTGAACTTCCAAAGTTCAATAAAGAAGATATAGAAATGTTAAATACCCCAATATTCATCTGTGAAATTGAAAAGGTAATTAAAAAAAAAAAAACCTGCCAACAAAGAAAAGCCCTGGTCCTGATGGCTTTACTACTGAATTCTAAAAAACTTTTAAAGAAGAGTTAGTGCCTTTACTTCTAAAACTCTTTAATGAAATTGAAAGGGAAGCAGTACTCCCAAATTCATTTTTGGATGCACCCATTACCTTGATTCTCAAAGCAGAGAAAGACCCAACCAAAAAAGAGAACTACAGGACAATCTCTCTTATGAGCAGTTATGCAAAAATCCTCAGTAAGATACTGGCAAACAGCCTACAAAGAATCATCAAAAAGATCATACATCCTGACCAAGTTGGATTCATCCCAGGGATACAAAGATGGTTCAACATACATAAATCAATAAATGTAATACAATATATTAACAGACTCAAGGACAAAAAACGTATATTCACCTCAGTGGTCATTATTATTTATTATGCACTCGAAAGTAAAGTAAGATTCGAAAGTAAGACGTAAGTTACTTTGTAGACTATTCCATAAAACCTCATGGGTGTATCTACTTAGTTTTCATAACAGATTAGGTATTACATTTTTCAAAATAATGATTCATACTTAGAAATAATTACTTTGTCTATGTATACAATGATCACTCTAGTGTTCCATACAACTCAATTGTCTTGGATTGCACTTAGACCATAAAATGGAAAGTTATCATATAAATTGGGTGGAGACGTTTGCAAGATATACACTATTTCTGTCTTGTATAAATGGAAGTCATCAGATTAACTAGCTTACCCTATTTAATTGATTAATGATGTAAAGCAGTAATGTCTTTTTAATTTACCAATATGATAGATATGACTGTATTTGTATTTTATCAGTCATACATAGTCTGTATTGTAAGTTTGAAACCCCATTACTAAATTTTTCGTGGTCCATTGCATTGTCATTTATGCGTGAATATCTCTGTATGTACTATTTATCTTGATTTCCATGAGTGCTTTGAAATACCAGTAAAATAAAAACGGCAAAAAATGGGAAAATATTTTAAATTTTACATTTTAATATTTCAGATAAATATAAAGGCTGCTGTCCTTTCTACATCATGGTTCATGGGGTAAATGAAATGCAGGACACAGTTCTCAAATTCTTTTGTGACTAAAAGTTGTTCCTTTTTTGTATCATTTGGATTTTCACTGCAGTGACAAAATACCTGAAAAAAACTTATAAAGGGAAAGATTTATTTTGGCTCACAGTTTAGATTTTCAGGCCAACATCAGTAATCCCTGATTTGGGGCTTTCGCAAGGCAAATCATGATGCAGAGCCCTTATTGAAGCAAATATGCTCCTCAAGTAAGTTGGGCACAAAAGTGAGAGGCCAAAATTCTAATATTCACTTTGTAGAAAGCTAAGAAATAGAGAAAATTAATACCTTGAGTAAGACTGTTATTGTGGCTCTATCTGCTCTGTGGTCCAGAAGACATTAAAACTGTTTTCTAGAATAAGTTTAGGAAGATTTGACTATATAGGCTAGAGAAGCTATAGACTGTGATAAGCAGAGAGTGATTCTGGTCAGAGATCAGAAGACCAGAGAATATTGAATGAAATAGAGAAAATGAGGGCAAAGTTCAAGAGTTTTACTTGGAAACAAGGACTTTATTGAAGCTGGGCTTCAGGCTGTGTGTTATTCTTCAGCAGAAAATGTGTGTTCATTTTGTCTTATATTCTGAGACTTTACAGGGGACTGTAAAGAGAGTGGACTAATTAATTTTGCAGAGGAAATTTAAATACAGCTTATTATTTGGGCTGTGGCATGGGTACTCCTACCGTCTAAAGGCATCTTTACATGAGAGTTGGGGACAGAGGACAGAGAAGAAAAAAATAAAAAAATTAAATTGCATTCCATAAGAAATTACTGATAGTGCTGAGGCTATAGAAGCAATTGTTATGGATGAGATAACCACCATTCAAAAGAAAGCAAGTATATTGTGAAGAAAGAAGAAAGATGACTTGAGGATTTCTTACAAATTAGGCAGATGGGAAACATCACAGACTCAGGAGGGCAAAATTGTAGCTTTCACTTTAGAAATCTCCTGAGATGACTAATGGAAAGGGCCACCTAGGAAAGTGATTCTCTGGGATTCATTTCTTTGTGTTCAACCATTCAGGCACTTCAAGGCTGCTGCAGCCATAGTCTAAGGAGTTCTGGCTACTGTTCAAACTGGCAGCTAACTCTACTCTGGCTTCCACCCAGATTTCACAAAAAGGCCAGGCAATTAGCCCCTGATAGGGTAGTGAATGTTGCTGCAGGAGAATGAAGCTGAAGGTTCAATGAAACTTCAGGCAGTTGAAGATGCAGCCCAAAGTGGATCCTACCTAGAAATGAGGCTATATTGGATACAAACTTTAAGACCATATGTATGAGACTATCCAAACCTACAATTCAAATCTCACTACCATGTGCTCTATTCACCAGGTAAGGAGCTAAAGTTCTTATTGTTTGGCCTTGTGGGTTCTGTTTTTGAATGTTCATGTCAATTGCTGTTGTTCACAAAGGCATACAGTGATGCTTTGGTTAATGGACTTAACTATTTCTACAATTCTAGACACAACCTAAATTGAATGAAAAACAAATTAAATTCAATGGTGATGCTCAATGTTGACCTTCTTGGAAAATTAGATTTGATTCTTGTCCAGTTTGGTTTGAGACCAGAAAAGTGAAAAGAATAAAGTGTGTGAACCAGGGTACTGTTGGTATTTCTTGTCATCTTCTACAAGATATTGATTAAACTATATTTATAAAATTATAGTTATAATATTCCATGAGTTTAGCAACTGATCCATTTCAGTGTTCTAAGGAATTGAGGAAACTATCTATTCCAATGTTGTATTTTATGAAGCTAGTTGAATATGAAGGAGAAGACAGACTGTTTTGTGAGTTTGTCATGGACAACATGGTAGTAGACAGAGTGTGTGGTCAATATACAGATTAAAGAAAATTGTCATTTGCTGCTTTTTGACTAGGTATGCTTTTTTTTTTTTAACAGTAATTCACCAACAGCATAGCTAAAAAATAACATACTCTGGTTTTCTATGAAAGGCAGCAAAGTAAATAACATATACCACTTTTGACTTTGTAGTTCCTGTGCTGTCCTTCTTGGTATTTTTCAGTCTTGAGTTCTTTTAGTACTAAATTTTAGTCAGCCTAAAATACCCACCACAGTGCAGATTTGTTTGGTAGTTGAAGAATTGCCTTTCCTTTCTTTTTTGTCAAAAGGAATCACAGTGCCTGAGTGCTGCTTCAGCACTTTTCTCCAGTTACTGCAAGACAAATGATTGGGCTGTAGCTAGATGAGCTGTCAAGGATGTAGAGCCTGTATTGTGCAAATTAGTCCTAGCTACCAAAATGACAGACAGTGCTCCAAAACAATTCACAGATTCTGGAAGGTTATACCCAAATTAATTATACAAAAACTGAAAGCTATGATTATCAGAAATACATAGTATAGGGCTAGAAAATAAAAGTTGTATTTTGAAGTGGAAAGATATGTTGGAAATTTCTATAATTATGTCTTTTTCATAAAAATTTAGTATTTCTATACAATGTGCATCTTACTACAAACCTGAAAAGTCAATGAATTATTTTTAATTTCAATGAAATAGGTTTAAATAATCCATCGTTAATTTTCTTTATAAAAATTTCATTTTAAACTATTTATAAAAATACATTTCAATTAAGTTAGCTCTCACAAATTATATTTTCTCCATTCATAATCTAAAAATCAAAGTCTCTAATCAGTTTGTCAATACAAAGGTGGTTTTCCACTTCTTTTGTCCATTATATTTATACTTAACTGGTAGCAATTACTTTTAGTATTAAACTGAACCGCAATGGATATCTTTTCCATTGAAGCAGAAACACATTCACAGATAGTGTATAAAAAGTCAGGTCCTCGGAATGGATTCTGCCACTGTTGTCATGGAGTGTAGCAATGGAAACCAATGGAAATAATCCTTTTTTAATCAACCAATCAACATGCATACCCCATTTATGGAATTCTAGCTTAGTTCTGCATTTAAAACAGGCAGTCTAAACATGTTCTCAGAGGATAAGAATAAGCCCTCCAGAGCTACTCTTTAAACCTTATATTTTTCCACAGAAAGTAGACTTCAAAGATATTCTGAAAACACCATAAAGTTTCAAACCACAGTGCCCTCCAACTTTGCAGATGGCTCCCATTGACATCAATCGGAATTCCATATGCGTGGATTGAGGGCAAAGCGTACCGTATATGGTCGACAATATGTTTAAAATGACTACAAAAATGTTTGAGACTTCAAACACTGTACTGACTTCACACTTTCAAAGGACATTTAGTTTTAAGAACCCAACAAATGCTAAATATGCTGGGCTTGACTTGCTTAATTTCAAATTTTCAAAACTTCAGAGATATTTTCTTCACAACCTAAATGTCAAAATTGCATTAACTGAAAGCATCTGAAATCATAAAACAGTTATGGTAGATTTCTAATATGTTTTCATTAAGTTATTCTCTTGCAAAGAATTAACTTGTGAAGTAACTAGTAATAGCAAAGGCAATTTAATAATAATTTTAGAAAAGCAAATAAAAAATAAAATACAAAATAATACAAAGCTAAACCAGATGTCTGAAGATAACTAACACTTTAAATAAAAGTTATTGATCCTATTTCTGATTGATCTTTATATGCTCATTTATTTGATGTTATAAAATTCACAAATGGAGCTTTATATTGCTTAAAGAATTTTTTTTAGCACTGTCCTTTTACCTGGAATAATGCTGAACAGTCTTTCTACATCTAAGAAAAATGATATGAGTTATGTGTACAAAATTAAATTTTCAACTTGTGATTTTTCATTGTCAAGAAAGTATAATATGTAATATTCAATACTTGACATAGAATCTAGGAATTTTATCACTTTAAAACCTTACTAGTACATTTGGATGTTACATGGAGATAGGTACTGTTAAATTGTTATCGCCAAATACATTATTGTTTAGTGAAAAAGGAAGAAAAAAAAAACTTAGGAAACTAATATCTTACCAAATAGGATTATAAAAAGTACAAAGTTGAGATGTTAAATTTTAAAAGAGGATGGAAGGTGCAAATAAGATATATTCAAAAGGAACTCGGCATTATCATCCCTTATTCTGAACTTTCTCACCCTGTTAAAATTCTGTTATTTATAATTTTCCAACCAAAAAGACAACTTCATAATATGTTAGTTTTCCATGCCAGGATGGATTCTATTAACAACTCAACCTGTCATCACAACACAAGATTTAAGAAACATAAAAACAGTGAAATCTTCATGAAGGTTCTACTTGGTGGATAGGTTTATTAGGGAAGCCTTATTCCTGGAGGAAAAGTATTGTCAGAAGAAGTTCAGTATACAGTTCCTTCAGGCACACAGGAATAAAACAGTAGAGAAAACATCACTCCAGAGCCATAGACCACCATTTAACATTAATTAGAACACAGTCATCTTAACCTGAAAAAACAAAAAGTTCAGACAGGCATCTAAAGTGGCCCCTGAATCTCAGGTATACATGGTTGTTAATCTTCTGTTATTTAAAATTTGAGAAGTCCTCGGAGAGTTTTAGCTGTCTTTAAAGAATTCTAAGGAAATTAATGAAGCAGATATTGTCCTAGTAGATTAAAATATTTAAAATCTTACACACTAATTTCAAACTTATTATGTATATTATAAATGTTATAGCTTTATTTGGTAAAAGTTTTACCCATGATGCAGTCATCCATAATCAAAATAGTTATCGGTCCTACCCATCTGTTTTCTCACTATAATTCAGGTCACTAATGCAGTAATTCAAAGTTCTCTAATCCACAATTTTGTTTTTCAGTTCTGAGTTATGATGTTTTAGGAAATCATTTTAAACTTAAAATAATAGTAATAATAATAATAATAATAATAATAATAATAATACAGCATCAAAGCTTAAGAAAATATGTAAAACTGTTTCCCAGACATTTGTACAACATTAGAATATCTGAGTGAATGAAACTGAAGAAAGAAGCCTGGAAATCTTTCAAGGTGCGTTGTGGTCGGAGTTTCATTGTTGCAAATCCGGGGAACAACCGAGCTGATACTCGGAACTGCTACTCTATAAGTTCGGGACAGCCAGGACTTTCATATTGTAGTGGGAAGTAGAACTTCGGGGAACTTCAGTTTTCCCCCAGGATACAGTAGAGTTCTTATCACCAAATGTGATTGGAGCAGGCTAAGGGAGAAGCATGGGAGTAGATACAAAGAAACGAACTGATTCAAACAACAATGGGGAGTGTACCTGTTCACACCAGCGCAGAAGCAGCATGATTTACAGCGCATGCGTGAAGTAAGTACTACACTGGTTCCTGGCTCAGAAGGTAGGAAGAACAACAACAGATTAAATACTGCTCGGTTCACACCACGTCTGCAAAGCAGTACCTCAAAGGATCAAACTGTCTCCAAGTAAATAATTATTTTCCCAAAACAAATTTGAAGAATAATATACAAATATATACAATAACTAAAAAGGTAAATTTTACAAGTCTAGTGTCTAACAAAAAGACCAAACAAGAAAACAAAACTAGGAGAAAAAGCAAAGCAAGAGAAAGAAATACAGTTATGGCATAGAGGTTATAACTAAAATAAAAAACAAATATATATATATATATATATTTTATATATATATAAAATATATATATATATATTTTATCTGGATTAGAACTTGTTATATATATATATATCTTATATATATATATCTTATATATATATATATCTTAGGTTCTTATGATTTTACTTTACAGCTTCAAAGATCTCAATGAAAGAGCAGGTTAAATAAATAGAGAATATTATAAATTCAATCTATTAGACTTCTAGATATGAAAATATAAAAAGGTTTTGGAAGAAAATATGCTTGATGGAACGAACAGCAGATTAGATGTTACAGAAATAATGTTAATGCACATGAAGACTAAAATGAAATTAATCAACAAAGTAACAATTATGTAACAATACAGTTATAATAGTTTAAAAATATTTTAAATACACAAATAATTAGAACTGTTAAGTAGTAAAGGGTCAGAATGTCTAAATTTTGGATACAAAGAAACCATATTTAGTAACCTCAAGGGACGTCCAAGAAAATGAGACACAAATTAAACTACACCTGGGTCACAAATAAATTTTTCATGAACTAGCACATTTTTTTCTTAAAAGGCTAATGAATAAAAAAAATTAGGCAATCAAAGGAAAACTGCATTATATTTTATCCTTAGCAACTTTTCTTCGAATTAATGACCATAATGAGAGTATTTTCAGAAGTAAATTTTGGAAGAACTCTCATGAAGAGGTGCTGGTGGTTATTGAAGGCTCTTGTAGCTGAGGAGATTTCTCAGTATAAAGTATCAATGAAACGCGTGCATAAGTTGTTTATTTTGTGAGAGATTACTCTGTGTTGTGCTGAGCATTTGTTAGCATTTTATCTGGATTAGAACTTTTAAGATGAAGACTTAACCCTCTCAAACCCTTTATCAAATACATATGCTATCCGTTGTTCACTGTCATTTTAACACTGAAAGCACCTTCACTAGAAGCAGTTTCCCCTTCAGAATATCACTGTCTTTTCTCATCCAGAGATAGTAACTCTTCATTCATTAAAACTTCACAAGACTGCAACAGTCCAATCACATCTTCTTGCTCCACTTGTAATTCTAGTTTTTTTGTGTTTTCTCCACATCTGCAGTTGTTTCTTCACCTAAAATCTCGCAACAATTAAGGTTACCCATGAGCACTGGAATCAACTGCGTCCAATCTCCTGTTATATACTTTCACATCCTTCCATGACTCACTAACCAGCTTGATGGCAGCTAAAATGAAAAATTTTTATTTCCAGGAAGCTTTTTTTTTAAAACTTTACTTTGAGAAATCTTAAATAACATGGAACAAAACAAAACAAAAGCAAAAAACAAAAAACAAAAAACAAAAACAAAAACAAAAAAATACACGTCTTTAGGTTCAGAACAGCTACTTTGTAACAGACACCAAAACAACCTGTTTTAATCAAGTGTCTCTATCTGTGTTCCGGGATGGCCACGTAGGTGGGTAACACTAAAAAATCATTTTCTGTAGTAGAATATAACCATGTGCTTAAGATATGTAATAGTTCGTGTAGTGCCTAGATGTGCACTGGCATACAGGTTTTATTGATCGACCCACTTACGGACTACAGGAAGCGCTCACTTCATAAAACTCTGAGAAGCCTGGGTTTTTCAGAATGTCAAGGGAACATTGACTTCAACTCAAATCTTCAACTGCAGCAGCACCTTGTATGTTGAAGCTCTGTCGTCAATCACCAACAGTGGCTTTCTAGCGTCAAAAATAATGACATCTGTTTCCAGCGCAAGGTTACTTTATCCACAGTAGAGCTGAGTAACCACCTAAACAAACACCTTAGCTACGTTTTCTGAGTAACTTGCTGCTGCATCTACTTTAGCATTTGCTTCTTCACCTGAACTCTTAGGCTACGAGAATGGCTTTTTTTTCTTTAAGTTTGATCAGATAATCTAGCTAAACGTAACCTTTTCTTCTGGCGCGCCTCTCACCTTTCTCCTTTACAGAGCTGAGGAGAGATAGGGTCATGGTGTGCGTTTAGCTTTCGCTTAAGAAGAAATGTGGATCATCCGATCTTACATCCACACAGTAAAACTTTCTTCCTGTTAGCTTGAAGACTGGTTTGCCTTTTTAGCCTTGTATGTTCACTGTAGGCCCACTTTAATATTTTTCACAAGTTGTTTGTTTCTTTTCCGTTTATAACTCAGCTACCTGCGTCGGGGACCTGGACTTTCCATCCCCATAATTTATCTAGTTATTTTATTTATTTATTTTTTGTTATTGTTGTTAGACAGGGTCTGGCTTTGTAGTTCAGGCTGGTCCTGAGCTCAGCCTTGAGCTCACAGCAATCCTTTTGCCTCTGTCTCCTGAGTGCTATACGTTTTTTATTTTAATTTGAGAAACAGCAGTCTACACTTTTTACTTGAACCGTCAAAAGCCATGAAAGAGTATTAATTGGTCTATTATCAAAACTGTTTCTCAGGAAATGTGAAGAGATAAGGAGACGAAGAAAGATAAGGAAATGGCTGGTTAAGGAAGCAATCAATACAAAAACTTATTAAATTTAACATCTTATATGAATGTAGTTTGCAGTTCCATCTTAATTGAATATAGTAACATGAAATATCCTTAATACCACAACATGACTGCAGATATAATGACAATATTGCAGACATTTGGAAAATTATGAGAATTATCAACACAGGGCACCAAAAAAAAAATATTCTTGGAAACACGGACAAAATTGGCTGTATTGCATATGATTGCTCCATACCATTAATTTCTCTAAAAGTACATAACATATGTGCTCTGCATTAAACTAATTTTCAATGAAATGCCATATAACTGCTTCAAAGTAGATTTCGGAGGCATTTAAGACATTGAGAATAAAGAAATATTATTCAGTTGTGCTTCAACATGATCAAACATGTTAAATACCATACACCAAGGAACACATGTTTAAATAATGTACAATATAATTGTTTCTATGCTTCAAGGAAAAATTTCCAAAACAAAAATATTAAAACTATAGACTTCCATATCCCCTCTCAAATGACAGCTCACCCCCATGCTGTATTGTGGTTCCTTTCTCCATTTACTTGGCCCCACCTCCCTCCGCAGCACCTGCTGTTTCTTTTTCTTCCTTTCTTGGCTCAAAATTTATCAGTAGAATCTGTTACATATCCTATCTTTAATAAAAATTTGGTGCTGCTGAGAAAAAATATAGCAACATGCATAGATAATTGACTGATAATTACTCATGAAATAAGAGTAATAGCTCAATCAACTAGGGTAAATTATATATTAATAATTTTATCATTTATAATGTTATACATAAGCTTTCATATTTAAAGTTTACATTCACAAATATATTCATGTATAAATATATTGTCTTAGTTTTATTATGTACATAGTATATTTTATTATAGCTGTATGTACTGTTTAGTAAACACACATTCATACACATTATATATATAGAATACATATATATGTGTATATATATATATATATATAATATACACACACACATTGCACCTATGTAATGAAAATATAGTTTAACTAGTAAAATTTCTCTAGCATTCCTAAAGGTGCTGTTACTTTTGTCCTGCATGATATTACCTGATATACAATGATAATTACTTTTCTAAGTGGTAATAGTAGAAAAGTTTTGCCTGCTGCTATTTGTCTTATACATACAATCATAGAACATTTCTTATGATTTGCTTAGTGACATCCATACTATAGTTTTCATGTATTACTATTTTCTATAAATCAGTAATTATATTTCTATTTTACTTACATTATGTAAATATGACATAATTATTTATATATCCTACTTTTTAGAGAGCATTTATATCTTTTTCAGATTTTTAGTAATATAAATGATATTAATATGTTTCACATTAGTGCTATCTTTTGGGTGAATGCCCAGAATTGGAGTTCTGGGTCTCTGAATAAGACCATGGTTAGTTTCAAGAAATGTTATCATAGAATTTTCCAAAGTGAAATAATGTAAGTTTTCCTTAACAAAATGTGAGATGTGTACTACTTTAGATATTTATTAGGTCTTTGTATTACTGATGCTATTTTAACCTTTACATGCATCCATATTTGTATATGTGGTATTTCCCACTCAGTTATTTATGAGAGTAATTTTGAGCATGTTTTCAAACATTTCATAGTAATTTGGCTATTCACTTGATGATACACAATTTATGTCTTTTGTCTTTTTGAAAAGAGAGTTTGCCTATTTCACATTGATTTGTGGTTGGCTAGTAGTTATACTTAAAGAGCTTAAAACAGGTTCTATACAAATATTCTTAGTTAGATGTATGTATGAAAATTTTTACCCAAGTCAGTGATTCTCAGGCTTGGAGAGGTGCCTTTTTATAGGTCTTTAGTGCAATAGAACCCAACTAATCAATATAAAGCTAATTAATATGCTTTCTATTCTGTAATTTATGATGGCAGTATTATAAAATATATGGCTACTCTGGGACAAAACATGTTCCAGTGTTTCCTATTATAGGATAATTATTAAACTAATTATATAAGCATTACTTTCCTGCATGAACATATTTCAAATACAAATATCTCAAAATATTGTGATTATATGTTATTCATGGTAGTAAAATATTTGATCATGTTTTTAATTTGTAAGTAATCAGAATGTAGTCTATGTTTCTATAGGGGATAATTAGGGCAGAGAGTGAACTGTGAGTGAGACAGTTGTCACAGCTCCCATCTGCTGTGATTACCACAGACTCCACTTCTACTAATGAATACATATTCCGGTTGCCATCCTGCCCATTTGCATGTGACCGTGAGGTGACAAGTGAATAAAATGCAAAGTGAATTGCTTTTCACAAAGAATGCCATGTGCAATGCAGGTAGATAATATTTTTAGAATCCTTCGGTCAGTCTGAGCATGATGGTGCGCCCTGGAATCCCAAAAGTTGGAAAGCTGAGCCAGGAGGATTGCTGGGAGTTTGAGGCCAGCCTGAACTACAAAGTGAGACTTTGTCTGAAGAAAAAAAAAAAAAAAAACTAAAAACAGAAACCAAAAACCCCAATAAGGCTAGGGATGTACTCCAGACAATCTCAAGGTTATGAGTTTAGTCCGTGGTGTCTCAAAACAAAGAAAACAAAACAAAACAATAAAGAACATAGAATCCTTTAGTTGTTCCTTCCTGTCAGACTTTTTCTGATATTTCTGAAGCCTGAGCACAGTGATTATTAATGATAATCTTCAGTTCATGATGTGTTTCTTTCATTGTTTTCATAGTCAAAGTTAGAAGGACCAAGAGCAGCACTATCTATCCTGGTTTATTGTGATTATCTCCCACATGTGTTGTTATTCTTCACAGCTCATGTTGTTTGTTTGTTTCCAATTTTATTTCCTAAATTAATTATATTTATACATAGTCATAATTATATATTTATACCTAAATCTAACTACTTTATTCCTGAAGTTTAAGAGCTCTAGTTCTTATTACATTTAGAATGAAATTAAAATTCCTGTGGACTGAAGTCCTCACGATTCTGTTTTTACTTATATCCTGCATTGAACCTGAGCTTTCTCTTCTTGCTGTGTAGATGATCCAGCCAATCAGTTGTTCTAGTTTCCAGAGCATGCCTGGCTCTTCTAATATTGTTTTCATTGCTGGAGCTAATTGTACTCTCTAATCACTTTTTCCTTAATTGTTTTCACTGTTATTTATTTCTTAGACATCATATGCAATATACACTCTGAAGTGATTTTTAGATCATCCAGTAACACCTAGCCACAGTGTATTAATTTTCTGCAAGAAATTTTAACAGTGTGCAATAATTTGTTCTTTGTAGATTTGTTTATTCTTTTTGTACAGAATGACAAGTTTTGAAATATAAAAAAATGTTTATATTCCTGAACTCACAAAAATTTCCAGGCAAAATACACTGAATAAAAATAAATATAATAAATTAAATAAATCACTCGATAGAACTACATTGAAAATCATAATGTATTCTCATGGTAAAACTGGATGCTAAATGACCAATAGAATGTATTTTATAAAATAATTTTTTTTGTAAATAAGGTCTTTCAGCATAAACTAAACTCAGTTTAGGTTTGTACACAAATAACAAGGAAAAATGAGATAAGAAAAGTAATAATATATTCCAAAGCATTCAAGGAAGTGAAAGTTTATGCAGAGGAGGAGATGTGGAGCCTCACATGTTTAAGTTACATGATTTTCTATATAACATTTATTAAAGTTAGGATTTTAAAACTTCCCAATTATACATTAATTTCTTTCATTATGCTATTCTAAAAAAAGTATCAGATATAGAATTATTTTTCTTCTAGTATAGTTATAAGCTCTAAGTTTATCAAGATCAATAGTCTAAATTATATATTCATAATTATAATTATTTTTGCCCATTAAGGCTTTATCTGTGAGTACGTACATTAAAATTTAATCAAATATCTGCAAGTACATATTTACATATTTGTATATGAAATTATTTATCTACTTTAGGTATAATGTATATAATGGAATTAATAAGGTCCATGTTCAATTTAGCAAATCATAGAATATTTTCTCGTATTGTATATATGCAACCAAAATGTAGATTAAATACAATAAATAATCGTCCATTTCTCAAAAATTTTCTCTCTCTTCCTGCAGAAAAATTCTTAGATTCCCTATATTGAGTAACAAATATGTAAATATCTGTGATAAAGAAATATTTTCCTTTATTTATTGTGAAGTATCATGTGAAACATTTTTATTTTTTAATTATTTAGTTTGCTTATATAAATTAGGTTCTCGATATTATTCTTTGTGTTTAGTATTCCATAACATTTGTAGGAAATAGGTAATAAAATGGTCAGGAAATCCATTTCACTGTGTTCTTTGTATTTCATATTATTGAAACCGATAGAAATGTAACCATGTCCCCTATCTGTAAAATCCCAGGACTCCAAGCACATTCTTTCACACATGGGCAGGCCTCATATTTTGCTACAGGCAGACTTTGGGGCAACGGTTGCATTCCTAAAGTACAGCTAGGAAGCAGAAGTGTGACAGAAGTGTGGGGAAATGAACTAAGTGAAAGAAAAAGCCACACAGATACACACACAAGCACTTCTATGCGAGTCACTTCTGCAGAGAATTTTCTGAGATAAAAATTACAAAATGTATAACTGTTAAAGCCATAAGTGTATTGGTTGAGGGTCCTGGGAAATTCATTCACAAGCTCTTGTCCATCATTAGTGTAGAACCACTCTGATATCATTACTGATCTGTTACTTTCGATCTACCTATACAGAGAGCAGGGAACTCCCCTATAGCCAGTGATACCGATGTGTCGAGAAAGTGTCCATTTGTGTGTATAGAAAATTTTTGCATATCTCCAGGATTCTGTTAAGTGCATATGGATTGGGTATTGGTAGGGTCTTCTCTAAGCACAAGAAATAAGATCTATTTTGAAAAATGCATATTTCATTGCTATTATATTTGTGTACCATTTTAACCATGCAGTTCATGAAAATAAGGTAAGAAGTTTACCAAATACCATATCTTCTCTATAGTGTGAGAAACTGAAAGTATAAATGAGGTCCAAAAGTATGATAGATATTGTGAAATAGGAAGCAAGTGTTGAAAGGGAAACTAACTGAGTGGAGACAGGGAAAAACAAAGAAGACAAAGAAAAACTTTGATAGTAAAAAGGAGAAAAGGAAATAAAGCTTATGGGCATGGGAGTGTGGGAATTGAAGGGAGGGGAGAATAATGGGAAAAAATAAGAATCAAGAAAGTAAGATGGTGCATTACTCAGCATTCCTATCGCAAGATACAATCCCTGACACGCATACATTATAGAGAACATGTTTAATATGGCTTGAGTTTCAGTCCCCATCAGCTTGTTCTAAGGCAGAATCATCATGGTGGTTGAGCCCAGTGGATGACAGCTGCTTAGTTCAGCACAAGAAGAGCAGGGGAATAGTACCAGAATGAAAATATGAGAGACTAGAAAGATACCTTAGATCATGTGTCTTTGGTCCAAATAGATACAGCTAGAAAAGGGTTTCATCAATCTCAGGGATAGATTCCAAACTCAGTCATTTCAAGACAAATGCATAGAATCACTCTAACTTTTCACTGTTGACTTATCTTGGCAGACATATGAGATATATAAATTTAGATTTTAGAAAAGGGTGTAAGTGGCAATATTTTTGCAGATTCTCCTTAAGCAAATGTTTAGATACTTAAGGATAAAATGCATTTGAAAAGGAGAAATAAATTTTGAAATTGTTAAATGCACTTAAGTACTGAGTATTGGAGTAAAAGTTTCAGCTTGTGATGAAATGTTGCCAGGAAAGAAGAGGTAAATAATGTAGAAAAATAGACTCCTTCATTTCCACAGTGTATTCATATAGAGGCAGGATTTCTAAACAAGCTGAAATGGTAACAAACACAAATAAACCAGCTCTAAAATGCTTTTGATGGCATAATATGGTTTCACCTTTACATTTTTATGAACTCTTTTATCTGTACATCTGGAAACTACTCTGAATGAGCAATGAAGTGATCAGATTAAAAAAAAAAAACCTGGTCTTTTCTTTTTTTTAATCTTTACTGGTATTTTAAATATATACATCATGATTGCACCCCATAATGGGGATTTGTACCAGTATAAGACACAACTTAATTCTCATTTTTTCCCATAGCCCTACCCACCCTACTACCCCCCATATACATAAAATTTGTTTCCTTACTTTTTTGTTACAATCTCAACATTGTCCCCTTTCACCCTATTTTACATTGAGCATTTTCTATTTCACAATATATAAAATACCATGCTAGGACTCATTTACATCTTTATTTTCTCATACCAGAGAAAAGATGCGATATGTACCTATCTGTGCCCTATTTATTTCACTTATGAGGATATCCTCAAGTTATGTCCATTTAAGTAGAAATGATTCAAACTTATCATTTTTTATGGCAGAGTAATACTCCATTCTGTAGAAGAACCACAGCTTCTTTATCCAGTCTCCAGTTGATGGACATTTGGGTTAAAACTGGTCTTTTCTTAAGCCAATTTTTAAATGCTTGTGTTATGGTTTTCAGTTGTGAGATAATATTTTTAAGATAATTCTTTGGAAAGAATGAACCACGCTTGGACAAGTTAGAATAAACACACACATATACACATATATGATTTAAAGAAAGTCACATATATTACCTTGATTAATATTTTCTATGTTCTTCTATTAAATAATACTAATGAGCATACTAAGGTTATACGATATGGACATGTGTATCAATCTCCTGTCATGAAAAACCATTAAGCTTTATAAAGCATCTATTTGGTAGTATTTAAAAATATGAACCTGGCTTCTTACTTGTAAACTTGATTCTATTAAGAAATGCCTAGTAGATCATATAACAGTCCCTGATGTGTGTAGGTGCTTATTTTATATATCCTCTAGCTTATTTCCTCTTGAAAAAGATCCCCTGCATGGTTCATGTTCCGTGACTTAAATATCTCTGCTTCACCACACCTTTCCTCTCTGCTGTGTCTACTTTGAGTCAGCTGAGTTTGGCCTGAATTGCCAGAAACTGTGAACCCAATGAAATCTTTCATCTTTTCTTTCGTGTCAAGTGTGGTGTCCCAGTGATGGGGAAGCTGAGTAATAAAGGAAACTGGTACCAGACACGTGGCCTTATTGCTCAAACTGTACACAAACATGAACTTCTGAACCAATTAGATTGCAAGAGAAGTTTGGAAAATTTTGGAAATGCAGTTTAGAAAAACAAAACTCTAGGTCCAACTGTGGTAAAATCTCAGATCAAAATTGTGAGAGAAATTCTGAACATGCAGGTCTGGTCCATGAAGTTTCAGAAAACAAATGAGAATTCTTTTGGAACTTGTGCACTAGGAAAAAAATCAGCTGCATTTTTTTTTTCTGCATCCAGAGAATTTTTGAGAGGTTGAAATTAAGGATGGTGGACCAATTGATCTAGTTAGTGTACAAAATATTTAAGATAACTCAAAATTCTAACAAATAATATGGGTACTACTGGCTATTTTCCCCCAAAATTGTAGTGAGGATGAGGGACAAAAAGTAGAGAAAAAATTGAAAAATGTAAGTTTTATCCCAAAGGGTTCCTATATAAAGTTGGGACCAAAATCATGGAGGCTTTTAAACATGTGAGCACCATTAAAATGAAACCTATGTTTACAGACTAAAGAAGAAATATGCTCTGAGAACCTTTCAGGAAATCAGCAAGCATCCACCACTTCCAAGATCAACAGAGAGAAAAGTATAAATATTTCATTTGAGAAAAATAATACTAAATCCTTATCCTTGGAAGGTTCAATTATTGAATTGTTACTCTGAGATTCATTTCACTATTCTTCACCTTCCAGGCTCTTAGGTGCTGCTGCTACCATAGTTGGAAGGGGCCAGTCCATCCCCTTCGCGGGGGCCACATCTTGTCACCTACATGTTGCTGGTTTTACCAGGATGCAGACTAAAGGAATTTTGAAATCTAGGAGCCTTCCATCAAAGACTCAGTAGGTGAGAAAAGAAGCCCCCTGGAGAGTTTCTCTTGTGTTCCAATTTCTTACCGTTTTGTTAGCTACAATCTCCCATGGAATGTGGTGAATATAACAATTCTGTCTCTTCCTGATCTTGCTGAACACCCGATATTCACTTATAAATATTCTTTGGTCATGAGGCCTAGGATAAACACATATTACAATCTGTAGGAAATTAATTTTCTTCTTACTTGCCAGAATGTTTTGTGAGGAACAGGATTGGATTTGCTTGGATTTATTGCAGTGTAGTTTGTTATTATTTTTTTTTAATTTGATGAAATAAAGGGATAGGTCTCACCATGAACTTTGGACTTGTTAAAATCTACTAGTCATGATATATTGTTATTTATTGTATTGAATTTAATTTTCTAAAATGCTGTTTAAAATTTCTCTGTCCAATCTCCTAGGAGATATTAATTTATAATTTTGTTTGCTTTTACCTCTTCAAATCTTATCTAGTTATAGTGTCAGGAAAATAATGGCATAGATAAAATTGGAAATTATTTTTCGCTATAATTTCTGAATGAGTTTGCCAGTATTTTATCAGATTCACTGTTATACTAGTGTAATCATATGCAATAGAGAATTTATTGCAAAGGATTTAATTATAAATTTATTATGTGTGATGAGTATGAAGCTATTTATATTCATTTGAATTTCATCTTCTGATAGTTTACCTCTCAAGGAATTCTTTCTTCACAATAAGATGATAAATTCATGTGAGACAAATTATGTAAAGTTTCACTATTCTAAGGCCAGATATATCACCACATAGACGATGTTTAAAGAGCCTAGAGCTTTAGTTATATTTTTCTTTGATTTACATTAGTTTCCTTTCAGTTGTGTTCATGTTTTCTGGCTGTGTTTATTTTTGTAGAATGTCTGATGGAGGTCAGTGTTTTCTGTCAAATATAAGTAGAAAATTTTCTACTATAAATCACCTTATTATTACCTGAGTGAAACCACAGAAATTTCAACATTCTGAGTTCATTTATTCAACACAAAATACTCATATTTCCTCTTATTGTCTTATTTGGAGAGAGATATTTCTTCACCTGATTCTTAATTTAATTTCACTTGTATAAAATATTATTTGAATAATTTAAAACAAATTTATGAGATTTGATTAAGAATCTCTTCTGTTTTGAACGTGTTCTGTCATCACTTAATACAAATTTGTAGTCTATTGTTAATAGTTTTGCACTTATAGTAATATGCATAGGATCTAGCTAGTTGATTAGTTTGATCATGATATTTACAAATATTTTTAGGTTTTAGGCTACTTGGATTTTAAGGAAGTGGGAGCTTGTACTGAAATCTCAAAAGATCTGTTTTCCTTTCCTTTAATTGTTCTGTATCTTTCACTAGTTACTTCTATCACGCTTTGTTTCTCATAATGAGACATTCTTTTTAGGGACATAAAGATTTGGAGTTGTTGAGAATATGTAAATTAACTGACCTTGTAGAAACTATTTTAAAATAAAAAATGTATTTACTGAAAAAATTACATAATTTAAAAATATCTGAAAATGGAAAGCTGCAGAATAGTAAATACATTTTTTACTTTATCTTTTTCATTTTCCTGGATTTTAAGAAAATATTCTGATAATAAATAAACTACACAGAAATTTCTATTGGTTTGATGTTCCGGTTTTATTGTATCATCCTTAAATTTAATTTGTTTAAAGTAATTGCTTCAAATATCTATAGTTTTTTGATATGTAGCAGTGATTCACTTTCATTTTTCCAAAAATGTCCCTGCATCCAGGCTGCCATTTAATAATTTTAACACATAAGACATTTAACTGTTTCTCTTTATATTTTTTTTTCTAAAATGGAAATTTTTAATATCTACAAATTCTTTTCAATTTAAATTTTTATTTTGCCTTCAACTGCTGATTATTTATAAAGATTCTAAAATTTTTTGATAGTATTGTTAATGTTTGAGCAGTAAGTAGTACAATGTATTTTAATTTTGATAAGCTTATCCAAACACCAATAAATGAGAGAATTAAAATTTAATAATGTGAAAATTGTTACAGTTTTTAGGTAATAATATTTGTTTCTCTTTTAAAATTAAATCAATGTTTTTCAAAACAAATTAAATATAATTAACATGGTGAATTATTAAAAATATTATGTAAATATATAACAGGAAAGTAATATCATATTGTAAATAAATGCCTATCAATATTTAATCTTCAAAATTTATTAAATGATCATGGACAATTAGCATATATTATTTTAGAGTCAGATATATTTTACATTTTGATAAACCACAGGTTTATTTTTTAAATATACTTGTTACTTTTCAGTCTGAAAAATAATTCAACTAATGTTATTTCTTTCAAAGACTTACAAATTCTGAGGCTGTAGTTGACATAAATCCCTATTTCTTTGTGGAAAAATTTGGACTCAGAGAACTTGATCCTCTGCATTCTTTTGAATTAATCATTTGAATCTTCAAAGGAATTTGTGTAGGCTTTTTACCCTTCATTTCTTCAGTTTTTAATATTTTTCATAATTTTATTACTAATATAATTCGCACAATAATTTTCAGATCAAGTAATATTTATTTCCTGTTTTTAAAATTTATTTTTAAATTTATTTATTTTTTTTCTAGAGAACTGAGAGGAACATATTTTCCAGCCAGAACTAATATACTTATCACTTAATACATTATATAAGCATAACAAAAAATTCATAATAACATACCTAATTAGAACTTATTCATTTTATAGTAGAATAGTGATCATTAGAAGTGTTTTGTGGATTTTAATTTATAAATATAATTAGATGAAAATATTATTTGATTTACATTTTTGTAAATGTAAATTTTTACATTTCATTATTGAAATGAATGTTAGCGATAATGATTTAGTTATGTGTTAAACTTGGAAATAATCATTAAAAATTCATCTAATTGTAGTATTAGTTTTTGATAATTTTGTGGGCCAAATGCATTCATTTCAAACTCTGAATTACAAACATCAACATTGAAAATTTAGTCCCAAAATATATATATGGAAGCAAAATGAATTAATCTTTTCTCTCTCTTAGACAAGAGCAGAAGAGTTCATATCCTTTTTTTATTATTGTGAAATGGGTACATTTTATATACACAGCATGATCATACTCAGCAGTGAGAGTTTGTTCCAGTATTCATATGTTTTCTTTATTACGTGGAAAAATATAAAGAATTCATTATGGATGGTTAACACAAGAATAAATTGTAAGGATGCTGTGTTCATCTGGCCATATGTTCTGTGATTCTGCTGTTTTCCAGTGGGCATTGAAATTCACCCCGGGTGGAATAAGAGGCTGTCGACAGCTGGCCGCCTGTTGCTTTGACAGTCAGGTGTAATTCTTGCTTCTTCTGAAGTTCCAGCTCCAGAGGCTTCAGTCTGACCCCTCAAAAGAGCTCAGTTGCTAAGAACCAAAGTTTTTCTCTACTTTTTTTGCCCAGGGGTAAAAACTACTAATGTTTTTCAATTTCCATAAGAGAATCAGATTGAATGAAGCTTACACTTGGTATTTATTGATGAATTTAAATGTAGAGGACTGATTAAGTTACAGGAAACTCAATGTGTCATGGAAAACACAGGCAATTTGTAACTTAATTTTCACATGTTCAGCTAAAACAGTATGTAATTTAGACAAACTGAAAAACAACCTTACATTTTATGTGAGAAAAATTCAACAAAAGACACAGAATCCATATATAAATTACACAAAATCCATTGCTTTTGAATCATGAATCCATTAAATATTTTATTGTAAATATATTTTTTTACTTGTGTGTTATGTGTGTTTGTGTAAGAGTGAGGCTGGGAAGAAAATACATTTCAATTATATAATGGTCAAAATACAATTTCTGTTCTTTCTATAATGTTAGATACACAGAGGTGTACATGTTTTTTTCATATGTATTGATCTCCACTTTTTTCTTTAAACTTACTTAATTGTAATTTTACCTTTAACATTCACTAATACTATACTTGATGCCCAGTGTAGGAAACCCTAATTTTGGATTTATTTATTCATGAATTATAAAATGATTTCTCTTAAAACTGGCTTTCTATGTTGACCTAAGATTCAATAAACACTTTATTGGATATATGGATCAATTTTGAAAATATTTTATATCTTAATGTTCACTATTTTATTCAAAAACAATATAATATTTTTCCCAATACAAGATATTACAGATTTTGCAAGTTTCTTCTCATGGCTTTTATCATTATTGATACTTTCAATTTTATTCCTTTAACTTATATTATTCATATTTTAGTACAAAAATAAGGCAGAAAAGCAACTGATTTTTCTATATGCTGTGTGCATAATATGTACATTTGGCTTCCTGCATTTATTATGTCCATGGCTAAACTACCTTACATATGCATTTGTTTCATCAGTGGAGGAGAATTCATTAATTTGAATATAAAATAATAAGTATTCTCAAATTATCTAGTTTATTCACTTTTAATATAAAGTGGAATAACCTCACTTTGTATTTTTTGATGTTCAAACTGATTTAAAATTTTCACAATGAAAAACTAATATCTATCTTTAGAAGACTTATATCGGTTGAAGAAGTTAGTCTTCACATATCAGAATTTTAAATGAATGTACCTTTTCTCATGTATAAGAGTGATTGAACCTGCATGATGAATTTGAGTTCTGCACTTTTATGAAAACTAATAAAATGGCACTCAAACTTTTCTGAGATTTAAAGGAATTACAGCAAATAGATTCACATTCAGGTTTTCTGTTTTCTCATCTCTTTGTCTATTTTTTCTCCTGTTTATTGCACTGTTTCTTTTCTCTCCTGTACCATTATATGGGAATGACAGTGTCAGACATCTTAGGCTTCTTAGATCCTTCTGGGTAAACGTACGATTTTTACTTTTACTAGCTCAGCTGAAGAATTTGTATAGATGAATTTTACTGTGTGGAAATTTTCTTCCATTTTGTTTCGACCTTTTAATGCCAATTAATTTTAAGTGTAGTTAAATAATTTTAGCCAATTATCATCTGTCATAAACTTTAAGAAATTTTTATTTAAGCCCTTGATTTTCAAAATTACTTGTCTAGTTTCTTATATTGAATATGTTAGTTTTGAGATGGTTCTGAACTTAGTTAAAAGATAAAATACAATGTTGGATTAATTAGCTACATTTCTTCCTTCAGTTCTTGCTTTCACTTTTTAAATCACAAATACTAAATTACAATTTTTGTATAACATTTTTTTCTGGTCTAAGCTTCTGTATTAATGGTACCACCTGGGATGAATTTGCAGCTTTTCATGTCTTTTCAATTTTTATTTTAAAATACTAATAGAACTCACCAGTGCAATAAACTCACACGGGCCTGAGGCTCTTTTGGAAAACATTTCAAAGTTCAAATATCATTTCTATAATACTGCGTAAAATACACAGAGCTATTCACACAGTTTGTTTCTTCCTGAGGGAATATTTGCAAATTGCAGCTCTCAACAAACTTATTGCTTTCAACTGAAGTTGAGGAATATTGGTAATTTCCTTATTTGTATTTAATGTATTTATTATTTTAGTCTCTATAAATTTTTAGGACTTTAAATTATTTGTTCCTTACCTGGTAAAGTTCACTACCATGTCAGTCTGAGCCTGTCCTATCTCCACAGGCTTCTTTGGAAGACTGGACACTTTTAGCCACATGTTATATTTCTCTAGTACATAAGGTGTGATTTAGATAACCTCTTCTCTTCAGATGGATAGTTTATATCTTTTAAGAATGTTTTCTATCTTATAACTGTCAACAAAATTTTGGAGTTTTTGGAGTATAGTACTTCTTCCTAGGCACATATATATCTTTAGAACTTTAAAACTATAATAATGTCCTCCTTACCATTACTTATTTCATGTATATCCTTTTCCTGACTAGCCTAATACATATTAAATACATTCATTTTTTCCAAAACTAGCCTTGAATTTTATTAATTTTCATTTGATTTTTATCTATTTGGTCAATAACTTATAGAAATCTACATGCTGCAGCTTGTAAAGCTCAAGAGTAATTTATAAGGAATACAAGTGTCCTGATTTAAAAATATTTGCAGAGTTTCTTATGTTTTGTTAAAGTATATAAAGTGCAATGGTACTATTTTCTGAAATTGTGCTTTAAATAATTTAAATCATTTTAAATATATTGAGTTTTATTTTAGGGAAAAATATCATGAACCTAGAATATGATCTATAATATTAAAAATAATATTCTAATGTGTTTAGGGTAAGGAGGAAGAAGGGATTTGGGAGGAAGAAAAGGGAATAAAACTGATATACATGCATACCAAGAACTTAAAAGGAATTATATTCATTAATTTGAAAAATAAATGAATTTAAACTCATCCAATACACGAATGAATGTCAACATTTACAAATAAAATTTTAATTATCTTAGAGTTATGTGATTAACCAAAGCAAGTAATTATATAAGATAGAGGAGCACGATGTGAATGACAATGAGAGGTTGTTTGTTTGTTTGTTTGTGGTGCTGGAGACAAGCGAAGGGTACAATTATTCCACTTCCCTGCTGCTTATAGGACCCAGCAATTCACCAACTGGTTGTTTTTTCTGTGTTTCTTCCACAGGTTTCTAAAAGAGGGACACCAGTATATCAAAACAATCGCAGTTCCGCCCTCTCAGTTACTACTTTATGGACTTTGAAATTGTTGCTATTTAAACCTCATTTTATATCTCTTATAAAGGCGCCATCTCAATGGTTTCTTTTAATGGTAATGTCTCCTTTTTCTCTAACTTTCTTTATCCTGCTGGGTATTTAAGCCCTCTTTAATCTATAGTTTGTTTTCTTAAAATAACATGATATTAAATTATTTTTTCTGCTATCTTTATTTTCTTATGCATACTTTACTTTTAAAAGAAGCCTAACTTTGTCTACCATAATTCTGTTTCTGAAGGTCTTTGGATTTTTCTTTTTTTGTAATTTTTTCTCAGACTTTTACAAAGACTTTTTAAAAAGTTGATCATAATATTTAATGTTTCACTGGTTTAAACCATTAATTTCTCAAAAGAAAAACATAAATTTCACATAGTGATTGCTTCTGAAACTAAGTATGGAAATCCTGGTCAACTGTTTCATAGGCTGGGTTTCCAAAAGCTGGGTTTTATCAGTCTACACAACTATTTCTTCATGCACAGCATAAACTACTAAGCTCCTTTTTTAGCTTGAGATGGGGCACACTCTATAATATGTTCTATACTCTTTGGTAATTGTCTTAAAATGATATACAGAAAATCTCACTTATTTTTGCCTTTGCAATCATGGCTTCTGCAGTTTGGCTTTCTACTCACATAGAGAATTGTCTGTCTTATAAATTCTTTTTTTTTTTTTTTTTAGGTTTTTGGAGACAGGGTCTCGCTTTGTGGTTCAGGCTGGCCCTGAGCTCAGCCTCAAACTCACGTCACAATCCGCCTGCCTCTGCCTCCCGAGTGCTGGGATTACAGGCGTGAGCCACCACGCCCGGCACTGTGGTATGTGGTACTGGTTGCTGCTGGGTGTGGGTCTCCACACCCAGTATTGTTATGTGGTTACCGGGGAATCGAACCCGCGTCCTTGCGCTTGCGAGAGAGGTGCCGGAACCACTGAGCTAACTCCCCGGCCCTGTCTTATAAATTCTGTCATGAATAAGATAAAGTAATGTAACAAACTGGATTGCAAGTGTTCAGATTGTGAGAATCAATATCCTGTCTTCTTTCAGTCTTCCAAAATTTATTTCTCCCCCTTTGTTCTGTAATAATTACAGGATCAAATAGAAGTCTAGCACTGAGAAACATCCCAGCTCTCTCCCTCTTTCGGCCTCTCCTTCCCTTTTCTCTACCTTTCTCCCTCTGTTTCCCTCCTTACTTCCTTCTCTTTCCCTTCCTTCTTTCTTTTCATTTCTCCTTCTTCAACTTCTTTTACTATCTGTCTGTCTCTCTCCCTTTTTCTCTCCCTCTCAGTCTGCCTCTCTCTCTCTCTCCCTCTCTTTCTGTCTTTCTCAGCTGAATGTATTTTAGATCAAGTTTTCCACATAAAGTTTATGAACACTCAGGGTTTTTTTTTTGTAATGTACATGGTGTGTGTGTGTGTGTGTGTGTGTGTGTGTGTGTGTGTGTGTGTGTGTGTGTGTGTGTTTGATAGTAAGGATTAAACTCAAGGTGCTGGCAATGAGGTAATTCCCAAACATTTCTTAAGAATAAATTTTATTTTGATTCAAAGTCACATGAAATTTGAGAACCTGTCCAAACGAGACTTGCACTTATGATCCTCTGCCTCCATCTTCCATTTGAGCTTATAAACATGCCACACTATCCCTGAGTAAAGTTTACATATTGCAATGATTTTTCCTCTTTTCAACTGTGGAGATAATTACAACATAACCTGCTTTAACTAAAAAATTGTGGAAGTTTTTGTGAAATAGAAAATATTCAAAGGAAAGGGGTAGGGAAAAATAATGAAGGGAAAGAGAAAATAAAATCTTTTTTAAAAAAGCATATGTATACAAGGGAAGGGGAGGATGTAGGGTGGGTAGAGAAATGGGTAAAAATAATAACTCATGCCATACACTGGTATAATTCCCAATGTTGAGTGCAATCCTGATGTGTATATAAAATGTACTAATAAAGAATTCAATTAAATAAAAATGTCAAAGTAGAAATGTAGTTCTATTTATTTGGAAGCATAAGTAGAAATATATTTGTGTGTGTATAATTATTTTAACTCTTAAATATCTTTATTGAAATTATTTGAATTCACTATGCTGAGCCAGTTTGTCTCAGAATTTCTTATTTTCTTGACCATCAAAAATATTTTTCACAATTATGAGTTTACAAATAAATGTAAGTGGTCATCATTATAGTGCCTAAAAAGAGTATATGTGCATTTTCATATTCACATAAAAATGGCTTATCTTGTAAAATTGGACCTTATTTATGTCTCCTGCATTTAACTTACCTCAGTTCTAATCAGACTTCCATGTCTTATGCCTGAGGTAATTAGGGAACTCACTGCTCTTCAAGTGAAAAAGATAAATGCATGGAACAGTGTTTTGGTGATGATATGAATTTCCCCCACTACTAATCTTTAAAAACCTCAGAGTTTAGAATACAATAACTCTGAGTTTTACACTCTTTCAGAGTCTATAGCTTTTCAAGCTATGTAACAATTTTTATTTTCTTTCCAGGATCTTAGTGGTAATACTCTGTATATTTTATATATGACTTGTACTGGTTATTAAAATATTAATGGCAGTGAGGCATAGTTTCAAGGATAAAAATTAATTGTAAGCATAAGTACAAAGGTAAGATGTAATATCTTTAGTTGATGTTGCCTCTCTTAAATTTCACCTTTAAAGAAACATTTAACTACTCATTGACTTATAAAATCCCTTTATCCTATTTTTCCTTTTTTCCTCGACATTAGACTTTTCATTTTGTTTCAATTAATTATTCAATTTTCATTACTCTGTAGAAATTACAAAGTGGCTGAAAGGCACTGAAAAAGGAGGAATATTTAAGTTGTTGATCAAAAAGTGAAGGAAAAGTGTCTTACAACCTAGATTGAATATGTGGACACAAATTCTCAATTCTTGAGTGTTCAGAGTAAGACATTCAGAAAGAGGCTGGACCACAGGACCACTCTTCTCCTCAGTGGACTGCTCTGCTGAGAAGTTAATAAATGAGTGTGCTACTAGGACGTATGGCAGTGGGCACACATCTGGCGCGGGAGTCTCTCTGATTCAGTATTTTTCCACTCTGCTTCCTGGCTGCCTTGAGCAAAGCACCCCTCCGCCACACAGCCTCCTTCCTCCATTTCTGGCTTTAGCAAACACACCATGGACTAAGTCTCAAAAAGCACAATCACCAATAAACTCTCCTTTACATTGCAAATATGTGAAACGGGAAATGACTAATGTATCTTGTAATAATTAGAAGAATAATAAAGTCATTTGAATTTTTCAGAAAAGCTCTATAATTAAAAATATGTATCTTAAAATTGTTATAGGTACACACACACATATATGGGAATTTTAAGTAAGAGTTCCATATATATGAAAACTTGAGTAACTATTAGAGGATTTGAGTCTAAAGTTAACATCAAACGTCAAGTGATTTTTAATGTTCTTTCGTAAAGGACATACCACAAAATGTCTTTAATTAGATAATGTTCTTTGGTGGTTTGGTTAAAGGCCGAGGCAAAATTGAAATGATAATAAAACAATAATGTATAAATTCTTGGAAATGATATGAACCATCTGATCTTTTGGAATTCTTGCCAAACTAAACCATTTGAATTTTCTTTGCCACTGTTATGTAATTAATATGCTAATGATAGGATGATGTTGGCAGTGATAAGTATGGACTTTAGGATTTAATGGGTTCTACCTGCTTACTTTGTGTTCAGCCAGATGTGTAAACAGCCAAAAAATTATATTATCAGAGGAGTAAAAGTGAAAATGTTCAGAATATTTTGGAATCAAAGTTAAGAAATAATTTTCCTCTCCAATCTAAAAAGGATATATTAGAAGAAATTCATAACCAAGGAACAATTTTGTACTTAAAGAATTTTTCCTTTGTGTAAGCTGTTTCGTCTCTCTCTTGTTAAGCGTTTTGTTCACAGTGTCTATCTTTTCAATGCACTATAAGTGCTTAGTTAATATATGTGAGTAAGAAAGCTACTGCACCAAAAAATGCACATGTAAAACACATGTCTGTATAAAATACTAGCTGGAGATTGATAATGCTAAGCAAAATAGTAATACAGAATTTATATGGTGATATGGTGCACTATAAAATTATTATACATAGGTCATATGAATGTGATATGAGAAAGAAATCATGATAGAATGTAAACAGTTTAATCAGTCATGTTATTATTTTACTTTTTTCTTATAGTTTTGGGTCTACATGTGTGTATCTTGGGGAATATGTGCTACAGTTGGATAAAATTAAGTGTGCTAATGAATAAATATGAATTAATGAAAATGTAAACCACGTTAAAATGAAAATGTTTTGCTATTCCACTTTTTTAAAAAATTCAAATCTTTGTTGGTAAATTATGAATACACATCATTATTGTATTCAACATTGAGACTCTGTACCAGAATATGACATGACTTGATTCTCATTTTTCCCCTTTTCCCCAACCCTGAAACCCCAACCTTCTATATACACAATCTTTATTTTTTTTCTTTATTACTGTCACATTCTTTTTCCCTTCATTATTTATCCCTACACCCTCTTTCCTTAAATAGATGCACCTTGAGGGTATCCTCATAAATGAAATAGATAGGTCACAGATGTGTAAATATTGTATCTTTTATCTGATAGGAGAAAATTAAGATGTAAATGAGTTCTACTATATATAAATGATATTGTGCTATTCCACTTTTACACATATAGATATGTTCTTTATGTTATTATGAGTACATGTGTTTAGATAGAGGTGTGTAAGGTAGGTATTTGCACAAATTGAGAAAGTTGTCATGAAGATAAAATTAAATCATATAAGCAATAAAATATATAGTATGTATAAACAAGATTGGCAAAAACTAGACCATGTAGATGAGTGTTTATAGGAAGCTGTCAGTATATATCAACTGGGGAACAAAACTCAGGCATTAGAAAAGGTATTAAAATTTAATTAATCAATGGATGATGAAATTTAAAGACATAGGAATGAGATCTTTGAGGACTTAACTAGTGACAAGACAGGAGCATCTTGAACAGCTTATTTGGTTGTTATAACGGGAAGCATTTGTAGTTGAACCAACAAATCAGAATGAGATGTTAATCTGACAATTTGGAAAAAAACTAAAAAAAAAAAATAAACCTCAGCTAGCCAAATCATTCCTATTGTGCATTTCCCAGTGGCCTCCTGCCTCCGTGAGATTTCCAGGGCATAGAAAGAATAAAGAGATAATGAGCCTTTTTCAGTGTGATTATCCTGGATCATATTCAAAGCCCTCATTCATGTATGGAAATAAAATATTTTAAAGTAAATATTTTTTCTTAATTACAATAAGAAAAATGTAAATAAATAAAAAGGAGCTATATATAAAAACAATTTTTAGCCATATTTTTCATTTTGTTGTTGCTTGAGAATAATCATCTATTTGCTTATTTAATTGAATGGCTCACTTGGAAATTGAAATCAAAACTTTCTATTAAAGACTGACAAAATTTTTGATCAGATAAAATTGGATATCTCCCTACGTTCTGATCAGCTTCCCCAGACTCATTTTTTGACTGCACAATGCATATGCTTCTGATTAGAGACATCTGCTGAAAATTAACTTACAATTCCCTGCCAAAGAACATCACCAGGAAGAATTACACCTGCTGTAGGAAACTGGAAATAAGACAAGCCTCTCAATCCTGCCCAGACCGCTAGATATTCCAAGTAGTGGGAACATAATGTTTAAAAAAATTACTAGGAGCACAATTTTGTGATCTGTACTTTAACTGATGACAGATACATCCAATGGTTCAGTAAAAGATGACAAAATATACATATTTTAGTCAATTTATATGTCTTTATTTGAGAACCAGATGCACTGTAATATCTACTCCTGGATTTGTACAGAAATGTTAATTTCACTGTGGAAAAGGATTTGTATTCAGTTTGTGTGGCCTCCAAAGCTTTCCAGAGTTTATCTGTCCACACTAGTAAGGACAGAAACAGCAAGACCTTCAGTTCATAGGGACAAATGTGCAACTTGTTTAACCTAGACATGTTCTATAGGTTAATAAACACTCCTGTTCTGAAACAATCCCAAATGGACTGAGCTGAACAGTTATTAGGTGTTTGAGCATCACATTTATATCAATCTTATTTTAAGAAGAAGTTACAATCTTCATAGGATATACAACCTACACAAACACATACATATGCAACCATGCTTATTGCTATTGTTAAAATAATTGTGTCAGTTTAATTGAGTAGATACTCCCTAGGAGATCAGCATAGCACATTCTAGGTGTGTCTGGAGGAATGACGGAGCTGTGACAGCATTTTCTCTGGCCCTGGACCCTGTCCTCTGCGGCACTGCCCCCTGCTCTGATTCCTGGCCACTCTGAAAGAAGCAGTTTGTGTCCCTCACTCCTCCTCTATGATATTCCTCCCAGGACTCAGCCATTCAACATTTAATCCTCTGAAACATTAAGCCAGATTAAACTTCTCCTTGTTTAGATTGTGGATGTCTGATCTTGTGTCTTAATGATGAAAATTTAACTGATATTTAATACAGAAAATGGAGTCAACAGTAGGATTATTGCTGAAGCTATACCTAGCCATGCTGCTCAGAGGCATTAAAAATATGATCGTAGGTGAAGTTTGGCAAGATTTGGAGAGTCAGCCTAGAGATGTCCTAGCATGCTATCAACAGAGATCTATGGGACATTTTCATCAGAGATTAGATGGTGAGAATATTGCTAGGGATGCAGGGAGTGGACCTCACAACTTAGATTTCCATTTGGTAGAAGGTATTGGGTATTAAATTAACAGTCGTATGAGTTATACCCTTGTGAAAAATAATTCTAAATCCTCAAAGTTTGTGGAAGGATGAGTGGTGGGCTAAATGACCTAGGAGAGGAAATTACAAGGTTTTGCCTTTGGAACAGTTATTTGGTTTAAGCAAGAAATTTAGTGAAAATGTGGGTCCAAAAGTAGAGTATGATATTTGGAAAAAGTTATATATTAACCCAAAATGAGTCACATGTGAAGTTAGGGCCAAAGAGTATGTGGTTGCTCACTCACACCATTTTAAAAATGTATCTTGTATAAGAACATCTAATAAATCAGCAAAATCTCAAGCATCCTGATCTTGAGGGCTCAGAAATAATCCTTTCATCTAGGAAATCCCTGGTATCCAGACCTGAGATGGGCCTCTTAGATAGTTGCTTCCCTAGAATTCATTTCTTTGTGGGTACAAAAATAACTAATAAATGGCCATGTAAAAAAACTGTACTAATGAAACAGAAGTGGTCCCAAGTGTCAAACACATGGATATGTGCCAAGTAAAATTGTAGACATAAGCAGTGCCAGGCCAAGAGAGAGAATACAGGCGCTCAACCAGCAAAGCCATAGGAATGGAGCTATCTCAGGCCCATGGAGGTCATATCTCATTGCGTTGTGATGTGGATCCTCTTAGTGGATTCACAGAAGTTGTTTAGGCTGTACTGCATTTTAGGCTTGCTTTTGTCTAATGCTTTTATATCTCCTTGCCTCTCACTTTGGAATGGGAATGCTTATCCTGTTGCATCATACATTGACATTATTTAACTTGTTTTAATTCTTCTAAAGTGCAAAGCCAAGAATCTGTCTTAAGTCTCTGAAGAGCCTTTGACTTTGAGTTCTTAAAAACGCTGGAAAACTATTTAGGATATTGGAAAAGAGATTATTGTCTTCTCATTTGTATGCACGATAGTTGGAACATGTGCCATGGAATTATTACTTGTACTGTGTTTATTGAAGCCTAAATGTGATTCAGAGATGTGTTTTAACATCAAACTGGCAAGAAATAGAATATGTTAGTTAAGCTTATATCAACTTAATTGAATTGTACAGGCTCTGGGAATTACTGAAATGTATGTCCGGCTCTGTGTGGGTGGACGACAAAAGTCTGACTTTGAGTACTTTGTACAGTGGCCTCTTGTTCTCTAGTACTGTTCTCCTGGCCTGATTTCTATCACTATGAACTAAGCAACTTTATTCCACCAAGCTCTTCTTCTGTATTTCTTTTCTGGAATCAGTGATATTGCACTGAAAAACTTTTGAAATAGCGAATGAAATTAAACTTCTATTTTGTGAGTGTCCATAATTGCTCCCCAGTGAGGAAAAACTTCTTATGATATGTACCCACACCAAATTTTCAAATGTTTTTCTTGTCTCAAGGAATCAGATAAAGGGAGAAAAAGTCAGACTTGCTTTTCCCTATAGTTCCAGATGGTTTACTTAATTAAAACAATATTTTGTGGCATTATCATCTGACATTATTATGTGTTTGGAAAGGATGCATTGCCCTATATATAAAAATAATTGTCATATTTATTATGTATCATTAATATTTAATAAAACTCCATTGAATTAGGAAGAGACTGTCACTGAGTGAAAAAGTCTCTATTCACTGTCAAAAACATCTTTGACTAGTTTGTTCACCCATAGCTAACTACAGGAATTTGTTCATTCATTTCCTAGAAAATTGTAGCAAAATAATTCACTCCAAGAAAGAAGAAAGTACCAGCAGATAAGAACATTAGCCATGAAATTTCCCTGTTCATCAGGAACTGCTTTTGTATGAAAGTTAAATTGAGAATCCTCATTGTGGGGACAAATAAATGTAGAGGATTAAAAACAGTAATGGGAAAATTTGCTTGAGAAACTATAATCATGAACTAATTCTCAAAATTATATTTTCTTTTCATAAATATCTATTTATAGTCCCGTCAGTTAAAAATGTTTAACTTTGGGCTTTCTGTGTATAGACATTATGAAAATAATAAATATTCTTTTACAAAATATGTCAGAATAGAAAATAAAATGTCACTCTGTGAAATCTTTTACCATGGGTTAATTTAAAAATAATTTTTGCTTCTTTTATATGTTTTTAATAAAAATTCAAAATAATAATAGTTAATACCATCTGTAGTTAAATATCTTTTCCAGGTAGAACTTGGAGTTGAAGCCAAAAACTACTTCCATTTATTATAACTGTTCCTACATCCTTAAACTTGATCCATCAGGTGAAATCTATAGCACTGTATATCCTGAAATTTTCATTAAAAAATAATTTTTAAAATTTTTCTAATTATAAGTAATAGCATGAATTTATTATCATTTAAGTATGATAATGATTATATTGGTCAATCATTAGACCTTTCAACATTGGCCATGTTAGATTTTGGTGCCTATTCCAGGTTGAAGAAATCTGCTCCAACAGTTTTCTTTTGTTTGCTCCTTGGGAGATCTTCTCCACCTTTGATTCCATACCTTACTCTAACTTCTGACTGGTAATATGGAAGCAGGGAGAGAACAAGGAGATTAGAAGCCGGGAACAAGTGTAGTATATTAGAGCTATAACGTGTAAGGTTTTACAGCTAAGGCCTGGAATTTAGCTCGATGGTTCCAGCGTCTGCCTGGCAAGTACAAGGTCCCAAGTTCAATCTATGGTAACCACATACAACAGTTTCAGGGGTGGTGCCTCACACCTGTAATTCCAGCATTTGGGAGGCAAAGGCAAAAAGTTTGCTGTGAGTTTGAAGGTAGTCTGGACTACAAAGTGAGTTTCAAGTCAGCCTGAACTACAAAGTAAGACCCTGTCTCTAAAAAAATAAAGTAAAAATAAAAATATTTTACATATATGAGAGTTGATTATAGTCTTTTTGAAAATAATCTGGAACTTTTTTGGGGGGTTTGCACCATAATGTACATAATATGCAAATAATATACATTTCATAGGGTCCATAAGATTTCATATTTGAATTAAATGGTAAAAATCCCAATTGATACCCTATACAGGATATGGAATATATATCATCCAGTATTGAGCAGTTTCTCTGTCTACTATTTATGACAATCCTTTCACATACTTTATGGCAAAGCTGATAGATAATGCTTTTATTCACCTTTTTCAGGTCAAATGTCATGACGCATGACTGACTTTGGAAGCCTTGAATGGGCAACATATATTGATTTAGGAATGCTGCCAATACTAAAAGGGCTATATATTTATTTTAATATATTATTACACATGTAGAGTTCCTGCATCTCACCAAGGTCACTTGAACTTTATAATAGCTTATAAATCGATTGTGACAAACATTTATTTTCCTCATTCACAAAAATGAAAAACAAAGTAAATGTTCCACCGTTTGCTTCTGATAATGTATACAGAAAATTAAATTATCAGTATTTGAGCCAAAATGTTTGTTATTTTAAAAAGGTTCTTACATTCTTTAGTACTCTAATTTCACTGTCATTTTCTTCTTGAAAAATGAGTAAGTAATCTTTCTTTACAAAGAAATGCTCACATTCTCTATCACTACCCTTCTTTCAGTGAAAGTACATGTAGACATTACATGTAAAATTTATATGTAAAGTGTATCATGTCAAAGTGAATGCTATGTTGTTTCATGCAATGAGACCCCTACTTGTGTCTTATTATTCTTCTGCAGAAGACATTAATAAATTACCTTCAAAATGTTAAGATATAATTGACTTAGTGGAGGAGAGAATATCAAAATTAGAATACTGTGAAACTGTTGAAGTAGAAAGATGTATTATGTGAAATTTGTACTCGTGTGATTTTAGTCAACTGACGTTACATGGAATGGGGATGCAGAGAAAAGAAGACCATTATTGTCTTATTAGCCTGAAGAGTCCAACAGTAAATTGTGAGGTAAAAAGAAGAGTGAGAAAATACAAAAAAGGTGATCTCTTAAGGAGTGAACCACATACAACTGCAGCAGCTATTTCTTAAGTTTCTTTCCAAATTACTACCATCCTCCTCAATATGAACTTTTCTGAAATAATACAAAGGCTCAGCCAATGAAAGTCACTGGGAAGAAAAACTAAAGAGCTCATTGTGTTTTTGTCAGCTTCAGAGGACAGAGCATTTGAATATCACGAAGTTGACCTCTTGATGAAGTAAAATCTTTATTTGAAGGATGGTAGTAGAATCATACAGCCTAATGGATTGCATACAATATAATTAAATTTTAAAATGACTATGCATACCAAAATAAGAAAGTGAGGCATATTAAAAGTCAGTAAAGCCATTGAATAAAATCCAATGAAGAGTGACTATGTGGGAACAGGTAAGACAAAAATGACCAAGAAATTGTAATTAGACAAAATATATGACACTTATTTGAATGAATATCTTTCACTATACACTAGGCCAAAATCAAAATGGATCATGCATCTTAGAACAGAAACACATACCTGCTGAAAGATATATATGTAAAAGTCTTAAAGACATAGATATGGGCAAAGATTTCCTAAACAAAACTCTGGTTATACAAAAATAAGACCAGGAATCAACAAAGGAGATCATACCAAATTAAAAACCTCTGCACAGTCAAGGAAATTGCTAACAGAGTGAACAGACAACCTACAGAATGTGAAAAAAAAAGGTTGCTATTTCTCACAGGATTAATAGTAAGAGTACATAAAGAACTCAAAAAAGTTAGAACACCATCCCCCAAAAATTTAATGAGCCAGTTAATAATGGAAATAAAAAGCATACTTCTGAAATTAAAAAAATACTTTAATATCTAATAAGTATAAAAAAATGTTTAACATCACTGGCCATTAGAGAAATATTGTTTAAAACACTGAGATACTTTCTCATTCCAAAAAGAACAGCTACAAGCAAGAAATAAACCAAACGTAAATTCTAGTGAGGCTGTTGTTATAATGGAACCCTTCTCTTCTATGAATGGGTCTGTCAGCTGATAAACTACTACTAAAATCCGTATAAACAGTACTCAAAAATTCTGAAGGTAGAATTTACATTTGACCTACCTTTCCCATTCTAGATATTTTTCCTAAAGAGTTAAAAACATCAGTGATGGGGGCCGGGGAGTTAGCTCAGTGGTTCCAGCGCCTGTCTCGCAAGCGCAAGGGCCCGGGTTCGATTCCCCGGTAACCACATAACAATACTGGGTGTGGAGACCCACACCCAGCAGCAACCAGTACCACATACCACAGTGCCGGGCGTGGTGGCTCACGCCTGTAATCCCAGCACTCGGGAGGCAGAGGCAGGAGGAT
>PVIR01004420.1:0-20351 GCA_004026965.1 Petromus typicus | reverse complement strand
CCATCAGTAATGTATACATACAAGTATTCAGCATCATAATTTTTAATAGCTAAATCTTATAAACAGCCTATATGTCCTTCACAGATTAGTAGATGAAAAATGATATATTTATACAGGATGGAGTGTTACTCAGGCAGTAAAAAAGATAAGAGAGTTATTTGTAGAAAAATAGATGCTCCTTGAAACCATAATTCTAAATGAAGTAGAAGCAAAGTTTAAATATGTATTACTTGAAAACTATATACATATATTGACATATATTATGTATTACTCTTTATATATTATTATATATGAAAAACTACATATTTCACAGATAAGAATATAGGAAAAAAGGAGGAGAAATAATCATAATTCAGTGTAGGTAATGTTTCTGAAAGTGTACTTTGTCTTAATACAGTTGTCTTAAAGGTTTTATATGGTCTTTCACCTGCTGGTCTAGTTTTCAGTCTGTGTACAGTATTACTAACTTTATAAGATCTTATAAGACAGTAAATGAACTGACATTGCCAAATAAAAAGGGAGCTGGAAGAAAGGAGAATATAACTAAACTGAAATGTGCTATATACATGTATAGATTCCCTACAATAAATACGATCATTATATATTGCAAGATGTAATAATAAAAATGAGGCAAAAACTAAATAAAAATAAAATAAAAGGGCTTGTGAAAATTACATTTTAATTTATTTTTCAAAGTTTGTTTATATTCACAGTTGCTCAATGTCTTCAAGGAAAAAAAACAAACTGTTTATCCATAGTGTTTGGAAATTTATTTCTGCTAAGATAAGTAATAATGTCTTTTGTCTTTCTAACCTCTAATGCAAAGTGAATCCTCCTCAAAGAGTTGATTTGTGTCTGTGTTGCTGTATATTTTATCTTTTTTGTAGCTATTAGTTTTGCATGACATTTGTGTGATACATTGATTTCAGTTTTTGTTACGTGATATTATTCTCCTTGTGGTTAGAATGAAATGCATTTCCAGTTAAATAACTAATGCCACCTTTAATCTGTGCCAAATTCCTACGGAGGAATCATTTTATTTTCAGATCCCTCTTCTGTCTCATTCATCTTTATATTTCTATTTCTCAGTGAGCCAGTCATCCAATGTTTGTAATTGCTCTGTAATAGAAAATATCTTGGTAAGTCATAGGACAATATGATTTTGTACTCTTTTTAGAAATGATCGAGTCTTATAGGATTTTGTCTTCAAAGCACATTTTGCAATTGGGCTGTCAAGTTGGATTTATCAGAATTGAATTGCATTTACAAATCCATTTTTAGTTATTATTTATTAGAAAGTTGTTTATTAGCCTTCTAAATTCAAACTATTGAGAATTCCTTTATCACTGCAATATCTTTTTTTTGCATCTGTATATTTTTACTATTTTTAAAGTTTTATGCTTTTTAATATAACTGATAATGAATATTTTAACACCCCAAGGTGACAGGTGTGTCTTGTCACCTTTTTGGCTATGCTTTATACATATTGTATAGTTTATAGTATTTCCAATATTAAAGTGTCTACTTTTCTAAGAAAATCCCTCATTTATAAAACTTAGAGATGTACTGACACTTTTTAATTAGTTAAAAGTCTTCTGTGGATGTCTGCTATGATTTTTTCCACATTGGTTTCTATCTCCAGATTTGGTGGTGAGAGCTGAGTTCTTTCCGCAAAGGTGCTGTGGGGAGATAACTTGGAATCTTGCTATCAAAATGTGGATATAGAAGTTCAAATTACAATGAGGATGAAGGAAGAGAGTCTTAACAAATAGTGCTTACTTTTAGAACAAGAATAGATGTTTAAGGAATACTGACCATTTGTTGCTCATTTGGAGTATTATTTTCTTGACTCATTTTCTAGCCAGTTTCTCTTTCAGTAATGTACTGAGCTGAGTAGTACCTTAGAGGAAACACAGAGATACTTAAGCCGGAGTTAGGACACTTCCCTCCCTCACAGGAGCTGACAGGAGGCATCTCATGCACACTAACATGAAGCTCAGGGAATATTAGGTATTTGTGTCCTTGTGTGACTCATAAATCTGTACGTGAGCAAAAGGTCATGCCCCCTAAAATGGTCTCACCATGTAAAAACTGGAAATAGTAGAAAACAAACCCAACCCCTTTTGTAGTCGAGTACTAATCCTTTTGTGCTGTATTGCTTGAAAACATTTTTGTCAAACTTCAGGTTTTTTTTGTTTTTTTCAGTTGTTAAACTACTTGCTGTTTGATGAAGAAATTTTGAGCTTGGTATAAACATATTTGATTACTACTGCATTTGTTGACTGGAATTTTGGAGTCTATCCCAGTGTCAAAAAACCTTTCATTTCTTTGTTTTTCTCTATGTGTTTCACAGTTTAGGGTCTCATACCTAACTCCTTATGTATTTTGAGCTAATTTTTGAGATAAGAATATGATTTCTCCTTAGTTGACTGTGATAGTAATAGAGAAAAAAGAAACAAAGCTTATGTTTATAGGGCATGAGGGGTTGCAGGGCAGGGGGGAAGGGGAAAAGTGAGAATCAAGTCATGTCATATTCTGGTACAAACTCTCAATGTTGAATGTGATGATGATGTGTACTCATAATGTACCAATAAATATTTGAAGTTTAGAAAAAAGGCAGAAATAATTCAGTTTTAGGATGGAAAAGATGCAAGTCCAGACAATGATGAGTGGGTTTCCACATCTCATCATTGCAGGGCCCTTGACCAGCTCATAGTCCATGAAAGGAGTGGCCTCTGTTATTCTTTGCAGCACCCCATGAGCTCCTCTTGTTCCTTTTGCTGCTTGATCTTCTGGAATAATACAACGTATACACACAGCAACAGTGGAGTCCTTTTAACATTTTTACAAAAATAAGATCATTAAAGAGAAAGAAAGGTGTGTTTGGCAAAGCAAACTAATAAATATCAAAAGAAGGTATATAAGTGGACAAACAGTATGTGAAAGATGTTCACTCTCGCTAATTATCACAGACATACAAATTAAAATTGTGATGATGCATACATTATTCATTGATTTCTCTCTTGGGTGAATGGTAGTCTTTTTTTTTTTTTTTTTTTAATATATTGAATCAACCTGTCAGAGCATGCGTAAACACCATGTGTTTTTCTAAAAGCTGAGGTGTAGGTTAAACTGGCTTCTATGACTCTTTATTAAAGCCACTTTTATATCCCAAGATGACAACTGCCTTTTGCCCTCCTCACTTTCAGTAAGAATTATCTTTGTTCAGTAAGGGTTCTGTAACACCTTTTACTTTCTTAGTGGTTCCCTATTTGCTCCTTCCTTATTTCTCAGCATCATTTTCTCAACAGTACAATGGGATGTTGTGTAGGATGAATTCATTTCCATACGAATAAATTAAAGGAAATTTTTGAAATAGAGGAATAATTCTTTTCAAATTTAATTTTCAATTAGAGGCAGACTCAAAAATATGGGTCTAATTTCTTAACAACTAAGTATTTAATATGGGTCTAGTTTCTTAACAATTAAGTAATTAAAATCAGTTGAATTTTCTCTAGTATTGTTAGGATGGTGGAAGTGATTTTTAGAATTGACACTATTTCTTATGGAACTCTTACATGAGATAATACAAGTAAATATCAAAGGTGATCAAGAAACATTGCTTGCATGCTTTAGCAAAGAAATAATAATTCTTTATCTTTATTCTTTCTTTTCACTTCTATAGAGTATACAGATTCTTTCCAGATTATAGGTAAGCTTTTGCTTTCTTTTTTAATAAATTGAGTTTATTGATACACTTCAGGAATACTTTATTGTCACATTCCTCATTGGCAATTTGTACCTGTACATAGTATATCTTGATTCCTATTTTTTTCTTTTCCCCTGCCATCCCATCAATCTTCCATCTTGCTGTATTCATAAGCTTTTTTTTTTCCATTTTTGCCATCAGATTTATCCTTCCCTTCTTTGCTTTCCCTTCTCCCATTCAGTTACCTTTTATGTTTGGGTATTTTTTCCCATTTCACAGGTCCAAAATGTACGACAGGGTTAGATTTCTATCAGAAATTATTCTTATAAAATTTAGTGCTACTAATATTGAGATATGGGGAAAATAAGTAGTAATAATTTTTAAATTTTTCCAGTGTGGCTTTCCTTCTTTTGAGACAGAGTCTCACTTTGTAGTTCAGGCTGGCATTGAACTCACTATGTAGCCCAGGCCAACCTCAAACTCACAGTCCTTGTGCCTGGGCTCCCAAGTGCTGAGATTACAGGCATGAGCTACCACACCCGACACTGTGGTATGTGGTACTGATTGCTGGTGAGCGTGAGTCTCCACGTCTGGCACTGCTGTATGTGGTTGTTGAGGCTGGAGCTTGGGACCTGTAACTTGTAAGGCAGATGCTGGAACCATTGAGCTAAAAACCCAGCCCTCTTTTACTTTCAGTATAAAATCAAAGTACGTTAGCTATGATAGAATATTTATAAAACATCTTTGAAAATAACTATATTATTTCTGACAAATTCTAATTTGTAGAATCATGAACCTGTAATTGGTAATGAATATTTTAAATAACTTTTTTAAGCTTTTCAGTGATAAGCTAACATATATCTGAATATTGTTTGCTATAAAATGCTATAAAACATTGTCAATGAGAATGATATGAGTGGGAATTTTCTCCTATAGAAATTGATAACATTATAGATACAAATATAATGATCATAATAACTTAAAAGTAGTAAGTCCTTCTTATTTATGACATAAAATGATTATGCAAATCTTTAATATTTCTTTCCTGGATAAAATTTATCTTTGCTAAGAGAACCTGAGCATGTAGGATGAAATAAATCAACAGATAATACATTGATTAGTGTGTGTATAATCAGATCTTAGAAGCCTATAGTTAGGACAATTTTTACAAAATATGACAGTATTCACTGTAACACTAAAAACAGCTGAAGATATTTGCTTCTTGTTTTTTTCTCCTAAGCTTCTTACACATTGAAATAATTATATTTTATGATTTTTAAAAGTGTTTAGTGTTTTACTAGATTAAAATCGGTTACTAAAACCTTATGAAAATGTCCATATGTGATGATGTCAGAGTAAATGCAGTAATGTTTTCAAAGCTAAGCTGCAATTGAATGATTCCTGAAGCTTAGAACTTCACAGGAGCCTAATAGTTGAACGTCCACCACTTGATCACTTCCTCACTAGCCAAGGCCACCAACTGAGCTTTCACCTCAGTAGAGCTGATTGGTCATCTATAAATTTGCCCCTTCACCTCGCCCCACCTGCTGGGTCAGTTTGCATAAGGAAAATCAAGTGGCTTTATTTTCCTGTATGTCTTTCACAGGTCACTTCATGATGTGAATTTTATTTCTGCTTCCACCTAATAAGCCAACCTGGGTTTTCATGAATATCAACTGCATTTTTAAAACAGCTGAAGAGATCACTGAAATACAAGAGTTGTTAAGGTCTTTGCTTGCTTTGATTTCATTATAAAGTTGTATTGCCAAACAAAGTTGTGTGACCACTCATTGCTGGAGATTATTTCCTTCACAGACAGGAAATAATTTATGAGATTTGGTAATCAACCATAATAATAATCTGATTGTAATTTATTTACATTTTTCTTATGTGGAAAACAGGTGTACTGTACTCTATTCCGGGTACGCAGAAAATTTCATGCAATTATGTCTATAGAATTAAAGTTAAAAATTCTGTAATTTGAATTCCTTCTAATTGCAATCTTCATTGTTATTGAAATGTGAAGCAGTCCATACTCTTCCTTCATAGCCTAACACATTAAACATATGTAGGGGCCTTTTAAGTTTGAAACAAATTGTACTATAAAATAAAATGGGTCCACATTTTTTCAGCTTATCATATGATTTCCTCATCAATTTTCTATCCTCTACTAACAAATTATTATCATTTTTTAACTTCACTTAGGACCTTTATACATTAAGTTTTCTAGCCATTACTATCTCCCTTTCCCAGAGTGAATGTCACTTCTAATTATATCTTTCAATTTTTTTATCACTGTAAACAGATTGCCTTCAGAATAACATTGTCTTGAGACAATAATCTTGTGAGTGGCCCCTAATTTTCTAGCTTAGTAGAGAAATTCTGCTGTCAGAAAAAGCTGGTTGATTCGTGATAGAGAAGCCCAAAGGGCTAACAATTGGCAGCACTTGGAAAAATACAAGCTCCTGGGATGCGCCTGCCTTGCAGTCTGCACTTCACCTGACCTCAGAAAGACCAAAGCCCTGTGAGATCGCTTGAGCTGCAGTGCTCAAGAGCCTAAGAAATCTGCTTATGTTATGTCTATTGATGTCCCATTGCCCAAAGCAATTCTTACCCTCATCACAGATTCCAAAGCTTATCATTATCTTTTGGCTCATTCTCTCTTGACTTAATCAGTTAAACCTCCATGGTGTCCAAACAACTAAAACCATTATAGTTGATTCCAATATTTTTAAATTCCTGAATTAAATGTGATGTCTATCAATGAAATGGAAACAAATGTATGGGTTCCTCCAGTACCAAGAAATTTCTTTTTTAATAAAGATATTAAGATCTCTGAAGAGCTCAAGTATGCCTCTTCTCCAGACCAAGGTTGATATTAAAGCAAAGAACTTAGTGTTCAAGTTATTCTGGGAATAGAACATTGGCCTTAGGAGCAATCTCCACGTAACTGTCAAAAATGCCTCAAGACTAGAAAGATACCCAGGTAACTTTACCAGCAAAAAAATTATAGAACTAACATATTATGATATTCCTAAAGGTAAGACAGACGGGAAGCAAATTAGGATATTAATTAATTCCTTTAATGATAAAATATTTGAGAGTTGATAGGCAGATATCTAACTCAGCTCCTGTATTAGGAACAAATTTACATCCACTTTTCACATTCAAACAAACAAGTCCTACCAATAAGGAAAAAAATGAGCTATATTACCAAGGTGCTAAGATCACTACTAAACAGTTGTGGAAAATAAAAAGCATGGACAGCCCAAGGCATTTCTGAGGATGTTCCTCAGTGCTCCATGGTTGGGATAATTATAAATGAACAAGTACCGTGGCCAACTTTAAAAAAATATATATGAAGCAACTACATACAGCCACTACTTGTAAGGAGTATTCAGTCTTCTAGAAATTTAGATATCTGACCCAAATATGCAAAAACTTAAATATAAATATATAATAAATATTGTCTTCAACAAGTTATATCTCTTCACTTGGCTCATTGTTGCTCATCAAATATATCAAGCAAATTAAACTAGTCAACACACTGGAAAACTGCAATGTATCATAATTTTGACACAGACGCAAACTGAAGTTCAGATGAAAAGTAGAGAACAGCCTAGCCATCCTGTAGCTCTCCTTCATACTTTCATACTTCTGCTTCATTTTAACAAAGCCACACATACCTAAACAATCTGCTTGAGTTATACACTGTGGATGAATCCAATTGTTTCCCAGAAAAAGAACTAATATGTAGAATATAAAAATCTTAAACTATCAGACCCATCAAATTTAAACACTGAATACAGTAATGGAAAACTAAAATAAATACACACCTCTTAGATGAAGTAGACATGGCAAATAAATATACAAAAAATGTTCAACATCATTGATTATGTAAAAGATATACATTAAACAACACTGGGATTCTCTCTCACTCCAGAAAAAATAGCTGCTTTCAACAGATCAACCAACAATAAATGCTAGTGGAAATGTAGTGGAAAAAGGAACATTTCTCCACTTTTGATAGACTGGTGCAATTGATGTGGAAATCAGTGCAGAGATTCCACAAAAATCGAGGATTAAATCTTCTATTTAACCAATTATCCTCTTCTCGGTATCTTCCTGAAATAATTAAAAGCATCATACTACAGTGATATATGCATAGGTATGCTTATAGGAGCTCAGTTAGTAATAGATAACTCTCAAAAATGAGCCATACACTCATCACGGCTGAATAGATATATACACACATATACATGTATATATGTATGTATACATGTATGTATATATATATATATATGTATATATATACTTAATATTCAATGGAGTACATACTACTCAACCATTAAAAAAGCATAAACTTGAGGCATTTATAGCTAAATTGATGCAGCTAGAGGGCAAATTCTTAGCTGAAATAAACAGGACACATATCTTAAATCATATTGTGCCTCTAGTATGAGAAAATGAAAATGTAAAAGAAGACCAAAATGCATGATACATAGTGCAAAAGAGGAAGAAAATGTTCATATGAAAAGGAGCACTAGGGACAGAGGATGGAGAAAGAAAGAAAAGGAAACATATTTTAAAAATGAGAAAAGATAAACTAAGAACAATCCTTTTGAAAATAAGGAGAGAAAAAAGTTTGAAGGGAAAGAAATGAATGAGATAATACAAATTAAGATATATAAAGTATAGGCACAAATCTCATATGATGTATGTGATTGTTATATCTGAACAGTACCAATAGACTTAGTTTTTTAAAAAAGAAAAAAAACCTAGAAAAATGGAAAATAATCTTGCAAATGCAACATTCAGTGATTGAGACTCTATGAAAGTATTTCCGTTTTGATGTGAGCTCTTAACATTTCTAACCTTTAGCATTTGTCTACAAGTAACATCTCAAGTTATCAATTATTTCAGAATAAGGGAAGAAAATTGGATCATTTAAAAAATTTCTCTAGACTCATTTTTGGCATAGTTACTCCCATTAATATCTCAGGAGAATATTTCTGAAATCAACACGAAAAAAACCCAGTTCTTCCTTAGGTGAGAGGGAGATGCTATTGGTATAATGAGCTCAGCTGTTTTTCATTCCTCAGGGTAGTGAAGGCCATGCCTTTGTTTCTTTTCTTCACACTCTGTGTTCTTGAGTTCTAACTTATTTATTTATTTATTTTTGTGCCTTTTGAAACATATATGAAAAGAAAACGTAGTGACTATTTTCTATTCTTCTCGGTAAAAGGAATATTTTCATGAACTTTGGCAGAAATATCTAACGTCAAATATTTACTGAATCTCACTATCCCTTTTTTCAGTAACTTGAAGTTGTCCACAGTTCTTCCAAGGGAGCATTCAGAAAACTACAAAGCAAAAAAATTGAATGTAAGAGTGTTCTCTGGAAAAGTAAAAGCTATCACTACTAATGGAAGAGCAAATATTGAAACTAAAACTGATGTTCATCTACCTTTGTTTTCATTTTTGTCACAGTCTTTCAAATAGATGGGATCTGTAGAAAATGTCAATGACTTTCACACTGGTAATCTTTTTCACTAATAGTTGAGGTCTTAGGTAACACGTGACACTGATTTTACTTTCTTCTATTGTGACCTTATGATGATGATGATGAAGATGGGCTCATGATTACTTATACAAGCTTTATCTTATTGGTTTTCTTCATTGTATGTAAAATTATGCAGTTCTATACATAGCCAAGGGGAAGCATATGTGGATATATTTCAAACAAGTACTTTCATATATTTCGGTGCAGATATTAACTTGTAAAAATTTTAAATTGACACAACCATTGAAAATAGTACAGATAATCTTGATATATCATATCTGTAATGTCATATTTAATATTAAATCTCCCTATAATACCTCTGAAATAATGAAAATATGTTGACTTTTCTAATCAAAGCAAATTCTCCATGGCTTAGAAATTGGAATATACATAACGTGGACTTTAAAAAGTTTTCCTGATTCTAGGGATGGATAAAATGGAAAGAATTTTAATAGGCTAGAAAAATCATTATAATGCTCAATCTTCACAAAATACAAAACTGTTCATATTCATAAAAATAAAATGCACCATTCAATACATCTAACCTTGCCATAAGTTGGAAGCAAATGTGTAATCAGATAAAACTAACAGATTACCATTGAAAATATATAATTTATTATGAACAACTTATGTTGAAAATAGACTTAGATTTTGATCATTAAGTATGTAGAGACACTTATAAATAAAGGCTAGAAAGTTACTAGGCAAACTTGTGTCTTATTCCTTTTAGAGGGTAGCAAAGTTATACTTCATAGATTATCTTCTACTTAGATGTGACATAGAGCCAATTTTCTCTAGTGTTTGCATAAAAATATCTTATAGACTGTCTCCATTCCTATTTCATAAATCACTCTATAAATAATTATCTTCCCTTCCCAGATGTGCTGATCTAAGTTGATTGTCCATCTATCTATCTATCTATCTATCTATCTATCTATCTATCTATCCATCTATCTATCTACCTGTCTGTCTGCCTGTCTGTCTATCTGTCTGACTGTGTGGAAAAGGATAGGGACACAATTATTACAAAATTGAGGCATTAACCTATTAGTATATATTTTGTATTTACATGAAAAAGAAACATATCTCATTAGAGAGGCTACAGATTTTGCTTATATATTGATTAACATCAAGAGAACCACCTAACATAAGATGTGATATGATACACGGGGTTGACTTATAAAATCTGAAATTCAAAACATTGGTTTAGATAATACATTGTGATCAGTGAAGCAAATAAAATGAGATCATAGGAATCTAAGGAACTTAATGGGAGAATTCCCTCATTGCAATCATCCAAATTTTGTCTTAAAATAAAATTGACATGCTATCATAAACAAAGAGAATCCTCCTACCCTTCCTATCTTGAGCTTTCTCACTGCAGATAATGGCAAACATTCCTAAGTAATAGACACACCGATTATATTTTCATTTTCCCTAGAGAATTTTTACTGTTTCCAGTTCAACACATAAAATTTGCTCTATATTTTTTCAAGAAGGAAGACAGATATTTGTGCCAGTTGCTGTGCCAAAGTACTCCATCTCACAATTTGGAGATTTCATCTTGTTACTCAAGTCTATTATTATGTATGCCACCCTTATCATATCATCCTGTGTAGAAATATCCATTGAAATCCAAAGAATATTCCCTATAACTTAAAAAAGTAGAGCCATTCTGTGATCTAGAGATGATGTCTGCTATTAAATATTAGTGTGCAACTAATTTTAATATACTCGTGTTACAGACTAGCAAATCATTTGGTAATACAACTACATTTGCTATCAATGAAGGAGATTTTTCAGTTTATTGATTTAGGACTGACACTGGAAATTACACTAGGAAAATGGGTTAATTAGTAATTTAACCAACATAGAAAGAGATGAACTGGAACAATAGAAAGTGATTGTTTTCAAAGTAAAAGAATGGAAAATAGAGCATGATAATATTTACTTTTCTAAAAATGTAGGGAATGCTATTACTATGGGAACTCAAAGAGTAAAAAAAACAATTATTTATTTACTAAAAGTGACAGAAAGAATGTCAAATATCTGAAATATAAGGTTTAGAAAAATATGATTCATTCAGTCTTCAACCTGTATAAATGTCATCTACCAGACTTCCAGATGCAGAAAAACAAAGTTACGACCTCATCTGACATCAAACACAAAAATGAAGAAATGGATTAAGAACTTAACCATGACCTTAGGTACTGTAAACCTGCAAAAAAGAAAACAGAAGTTAGGGATCCATGGTATTGATATTAACAGTGATTGCTTTTATTGCTCTGTGAGACCAAAATCCAATCACTAAAAGCAAAATTATACCAATGGAATTGAGGTAAATTTAAACGCTTTGTACAACAAAGGAAGCAGCACAGTGAATACCACACAAGCTAGGAAAAAATATATTTTTATCTCATACATTTGATAATGTGTCCAAATTATAATGAAACTCAGTTCTTTATAGAAATATTAAACAGAGAAAATAAATATCGCCAAAAAGTGGAGAAATTTCTATTGATCTCCTAAATCTTTTCACAGGAAAATAAACAGCCAATAGGTTTATGAAATGATATTGAACGTCACTAATCACCAAGAAAAGTGAAATTAAAATCAAAATTAGATATTATTACGTATATATTAAAGTCATATTCTGAAAAATATGTCTTGTCAAAGATATGAAGAAGAGGACACATACACTATTGGTGGAAACATTAATTAGTATAAGCATTGTGGAAAATGTTTTGCACTTTCTGCAAAATATATAAAGTCCAAATTGTCATATGATAAAAAATATCCCACTTCTTTGCATATATTTACAACAATTTTAAACACTATGTTGAAGCCTTATCATATTTTTGTATTATTATTTATGTCAGGCAAGATATGGAGTTAAGGTAAATACCCATCTATAAATGAATGAATAAAGAAAATGTCTTACATGCACACAATAGATTATTATTTTCTTGAAAATCAGAATTTTCTATCACTTGTGACACGTGGATGAACTTACAGAATATTGTGTTAAATAAAATGACAGATACAGACAAATACTACATTTGCTTACTTACAAGTGGAATATTCATAAAATTATCAAAGAAGAAAATTACAGAATGATTATGAATTTTGGAGTGAAAAAAGAAATAGAGAGATATAAATCAAAAGGTAAACACTTTTAGAAGTAAAGGAGAAATGTTAATTTTATTAAGTCAAACAACTATGCAATAATATGAGCTCAATGTTTTTCTTGATATAATAATTCAAAAAATGCATGCAGAGCAATGCATCACAGTATGTCCTTTAAATAAGAACAGTTAAAATCAATTAATAAGCAAATTAAAATCATTCTTTAAATATCTTTCCAGTTACAGTCTTATTCTCTGTTATCCCTGCCACAGCACAAACTGAAAAATGTAGCCATCCTTGCCTATCCGTATCACCATGGTTAGCAAGAACAAGGAATCGGTAAGATTAAGACGACTCTGGACCTATGGGTAAGAAACAACAGTAGCTATAGGTCTCTGAAATTAACTAGAATAAATTGACTCATAACTTCTTACATTTTAATGCAGTTATCCTTCTAAATAAGATCAAAAGATAATTTAAAAATCTATGGCCAAGAGAACCTCACAACATTACTTGAATTTTTAGATTAAAAATGAAAGTTATATGTATTTCTCAAAAACTTACAAGTATAAACTTTATCATTTAAAATTATGAATCCACTATTATGTTTTTTTTTCTTATTTAAATTATAATACATGATGTAAATGGTTATTTCTCAATTTATAGTGTCTTTCCTGTTTTGATTACTTCTGTTGTCTATTTTTAGTTATGCTAATTTGTTGCTTTCTTTTCATTTTTATGCAATTTTTAAATATCTAATGCACTTAATTCAGTGACATTAATTTTCAATTGAATTTCAGTTTGGTACTTTCTGAGTATTTGTTTTCCTCTTTAACATAATGGGTAAATAAAATTGTTTTTATATTGTTTAGAATCTATTAATGTATTTTTGCTTATAATTTTATCAGTTATCCACTTCATAATAGTGAAGTCTTACAATTTAAATTCTGTACTATTTGATTTAGTATTTTCTGTAAATACTGAATTCAAAGATTTTACTGGTAGAGTGAAGAAGTACATACATCTTCCCAGAAAATTTTTAAAATAAACTTCAGCAATGGTATCATTTGTAGAATTTCTATCTATCTATCTATCTATCTATCTATTTATCATCTATCTAAAATTATTGATTATTTAATTTAATGTATATGACTATGACTCCATGAAGTAATTCAACTCTTTCAGGTATGTATTTGTTTCTTATTTACCAGTACAGTATCTGAAGCATATGCATAATTTCCTGTTAATATTTTTCTGTAAAAAAGAGTGAATTTTGGACTTTCTGCTTTATAGTAAGTCCATATTTTTAAATTTTAAAATATAAGCAAGGTTATTACATTTTATACTTATATATTTGAATCATAATTTTTCAGTTTTAATTTTTATTAAATATATAAAATGCATGATGTTTACATTAATCTCAGGGGATATTCACATTCTTTTAAATAGCTTAATTCTGTTTATTACATTTCTCCTTGTTTGCATCATCTTTCCTCTATCTACAGATATCCTGATATTTAAAAAAGATCAATATGCTTGTATCTTTTAACGTACCCTATATTTTAAAAATAGTTATATTTGGTGTTTCTCTTATTTAAAATTTATGTGATATTTACAGAACCATTTTCCCACAAATGACTCAAATCTGTCCTTCTTTATTGCAAAATAGTATTTCATTGTATACAAAGAGATTCTTTATTCATTCTTCTGTCCATGATTAGGTAAATTTCTTCCAAATTTTACTTCTCATTTTTTATGCTTCTGTAAAAATAAATATGCAAGTATAATTGTTGTAGAATCTCAAAGAGTTTTCAGGAAACATTCAGAAGAGGAATAGATGGGCCAAGTGGATTTTCTAGTTTCAGTTTTTGAGGAATCACCATAATGATTATTATAGTGGTTGTGTCAGTTTACATTTCTACCAGGAATGTGCAAGGTTGCTTTTCCCTCAAGAACTCTAGCATCATTTGATATCATTTTATTTTATTTTATTTTGTTTTAAGGTTTTTTGAGACAGGGTCTCACTTTGTGGTTCAGGCTGGTCCTGAGCTCAGTCTCAAACTCACATCACAGCAATCCTCCTGCCTCTGCCTCCCGAGTGCTGGGATTACAGGCGTGAGCCACCACGCCTGGTTGATATTGTTTTATTTTTTGTAATGTTTGCATTGTAGGCATTCATTTTAGAGTTGAATGGATGCCAACTTGCATTTCTGATGACCATTTGTATTAAGGCTTTTTATTGTATTTTTACCTTTTTTAGTTCCTCTTCCAAAATGTGTCTATTCCTTTCAAATGTCCATGTTTGATTGAATCTTTATTTTGAGAACTCTAATTCTTTTTATTTCTTTGTAAATTTTAAATATCAGTTTTTCATCAAAGGATTAATTCAAAAACTTTTTTTCTTATTCTATACACTGTCTCTTCACTCTATTATTTCCATTACTGTGCTGAAGATTTTGAATTTGACACAACCTCATTTGTTGATTCTTGAAGCTATTTCTTGTGCTATTTGGAATCTGTACAGAAAGTCCCTTCCCATGTCTATCTATGTCTTCAGAGATTTTCTTATTCTATTTTCTACTACAAAAGGTTTTCAGTTTTAACATTTATGTCATAGCTGTATTTTGGTATTATTTTGATGCAGTGATAGCTGTGGGTATATGTAAATTTTTTTTATGTATATCCAGCATATACGCATTGTCTCATTTGTCTGATGTGAGATGTTTTAAGTGCCTAGATTACTTTATCTTCTGTCCATTTGCATGGACCCCCATATCTGTTTGTGTGCTAGTACCACGCTGCTTTTCTCACCATAGCTTTATAAAATAAATTTAAATCTGTAACTGTAATGACTCCTGCTTTATTTTTGTCACCTAAGATCACTTGTGTTATTCTGGATCTCTGCAGGTTACTTTCAAATTTTAGAATAGAATTTTTATTTGTTGCATTTTGGTTATGTAAGTAGTATTATAGGGACTTTAACTAGCATTGTACTGTGTCAATATATTAATCTTGGAGGTAAGGCTGTCTTGACAATAGTGTTTCTGCCTGTCCAGGAAGAAGAAATATTTTTTCATTTTTGATGTCCTGTTTGATCTATTTTTTCAGAGTTCTCTAGTTTTTATTACACATATCTCATGCTTCCTGATGAGGTTAAGTCCTAAATATTTAATCATATCTTGGTGGTATTATGAATTATATTATTTTATTTCTTTCCTGGAGAGTTCATTATTGTTACACAGGAACACCACTGATTCCCGTGTGATGATTTTGTATCCCTTTAGACTCCTGAATTTTCTTATTGATACTAGGACTTCTTTGGTGCATTTTAGGTCTTAAACATCAAGAAACTTGTTTTCTTCAAATAAATAAATATAAAACCTTTCTTTCGTATATGTATCTTATTTCTTTCTTTCTCTTGCCTGATTGTTCTGGCTTTTTGAACAAAAAATGTGATAGTGGGTATCACATAGAATTTTTTAAACTTTTCTTCATTTAATATGGTGTGTCATATATCACGTCAGATTAAGATAATGAGCTTTGAAACATATTTTCACTGAGGTTATTATTATTATGATGAATTATTAGGTTTTATCAAAACATTTTGTTCATCATTGGAGATTATTGAGTAATTTGTATCCTTTCATATGCTTACAATATGCATTAGTTTATTTCTTTGCATATTTCATAGCATTTTGCATCCATGAGATGAAGCCTATTAAGCCATGATGTATGATATATATTTTTTAATTGAAATATTTATTGGTACATTACATATACACATCATGATTGCACTCCACAATGGGTATTTGTACCAGTATAAGACACAACTTAATTCTTATTTTTTCCCATAGCCCTACCCACCCTACCACCCCCCTATATACATAAAATTTCTTTCCTATATTTTTTGTTATAATTTCATTGTTTTTCCCCCTTTACCCTATTTCACTTTGAGTATTTTCTATTTCACAATATATAACATATAATTCTAGAACTCATTTACATCTTTATTTTCTCCTACCAGAGAAAAGATGTGATATTTACCTATCTGTGACCTATTTAATTCACTTATGAGGATATCTTCAAAGTATGTCCATTTAAGTATAAATGATTCAAACATCATTTTTTATGGCAGAGTAATACTCCATTCTGTAGCAGAACCACAGCTTTTTAATCCAGTCTCCAGTTGATGGACATTTGGGCTGTTTCCAAGATGTAGCAACTCGTACAGCCCCTGGGGAAGTCAGTTTGGAGATCCCTCAAAAAGCTAGAATTGGAGGATCCATTTGACCCAGCCATTGCTCTGCTAGATCTATACACACAAGAATTAAGACTCATATCACAGTGACATGTGTGCACCCATGTTTATAGCAGTTCAGTTCATGATGTATGATATTTATATAATTTAATATATTCTGCTTGCCAGTGCCTTAAATAGATTTTGCATATATTTTCATTAAAAACAATGGAATATAGTTTTGATATTTAATTGAGTCCTTGTCTGGCTTTGGAATTCGAGTAATGCTAATTTCCAGGAATGAGTTAGGAAGTACTTTTTCTTTCAATTTATTGCAGAGTTTGAGGAGAATTACAGTTTTCCTTGAAATGTATGTAGAATTCATTGGTGAATGCAACGGGTTCTAGGCCTTTCCTTGATTTGTTTTTTATTACTGCATCAGTTTTATTGCCAAGTACTAGATTAATTTTTGTGTCCTTAGTTCATTTTCAGCAGTTCATATATTTGAAGGAATCTGCTCATTTATTCTGAATAATCTGAAAAATTTTCTGTAGTTACTAATAATGTCCTAGACTTCAGCAGTACCTGTGGTGAGTCCATCCTTCTCACTTAGAATTATGTTGATGAGGGTGTTCTCTCTCCTTATTTGTTATGACTAACATAGGCTTTGTCTGTGAGATTTATTCATTTAAATAATCAGTTCTTGATTTTACTGATTCTTTGTACTTTTTGTTGTGTCAGTTGTATTATTCTGCTCCTATCTTTATGATTCACTTCCTGACTTAGTTACTATTTTAAATGTGTCCCAAAATTTTAATATGTTGTACTGACATTATGGCTTGTTTTTAGAAATTGTATATTTTCTTCCTTGATATCTTTGTGACTTACTGAGTTACTTAGTATCCCTGCATTTGTAAAATATCTGTGTTTCTTTTTAAACTTGATTTCTAGTTGCAACACAATATGATCTTCTAGATTTCTATTAGTAGTTAGAACAGCCAATGTCCATGAAGAGAGAGAAGCCTAGTTTGGCATCTGTCTCACAGTTTCAATACTTATTCATCTGTGACTGCCTCCCTCACACAATACAGGTAGAATCAATGGCACAGCAGAGCCAAGATGCTTAGACCATGGTTGCTGAAATGAATGCCAAAATGTGTAGTACATAATGTGAAATAGGAAGAAAACGTGCAAAAGAAAAAGGGCGTGTAGGGGAAAGTAAAGAATAGAAAGAAAAAAATGCTCCTTTACAAAAAAAAAAAAAAAATGGTGGGGGAAGAACTGAGGATTTAGCTCAGTGGTTCCAATGTCTGCCTGGCAATCACAAGGTTCCAAATTTGACCCAGGTACCACCAACAATCACAGTGCCGGCTGTGGTGGCTCACACAATGCCAACTCTGGTGGCCTATAATTCCAGCACTCAGGAGACAGAGGCGGAGATTTTCCTCGAGTTCAAGACTAACTTAGGCTGCACAGTGAGTTCCCAGCCAGCCTGAACTATAAAGTGAGACCTTATCTGAAAAATAAATGAATAAATAAATAAATAAATAAAAATTAAAAAAAAAGATGGAAACAAAGCTTAGGTCCATAGGGGGCAGGGGTTGTAGGGAGGGAAAGGGAAAGTGGAAAAAGGAGAATCAAGATGTGACAATATTGAATGTCATCATCATGTACGTATGGAATGAGTAGACATATCTCAGAAGAAGTGTAAACAAAAAGAAAACATAAAAAGTGTTCAACATCTCTGGCCTTTAGAGAAATGCAAATTAAAACAACACTGAGATTTCATCTCCTACCAATCAGAGTGGCAATCTACAAGAAGTTAAACAATAAATACTGGCATAGCTGCCATAAAAAGGAACCCTCTTACACTGTTGAGAATGTGAACTTATACACCCCCAAAGAAATTCTATGGAGATTTTTCAAAGAACTAAAATTAGAAATTCGATTTGATCTCGCTATTGCCCTTTTAGGTATCTAGCAAAACAAGCTAAAGATGTCATGTTACAGTGTCATACAGTTACATGCATGTCGATGTTATAGCAGCACAATTCATTATAGCTAAATCCTGGAAAGAGCCTCTATGCCCATAGACAGGTGAATGGATAAAATGCAATGTCTCTATGTAATAGAATACTACTTTTCTATAAAGAAAGATAGATTTCTGATATTTGTAGAGAAGTGTGTGCACTTCAAAAATATATTTTGGTGAAATAAATCAAACACACAAAAAAAATAAATAAATAAGTGTACAGGGAGTGAGGGGCGTAGAGAGTGGGAGGGCACAGGACCCTGAGAGCACTCTAAGTCAAACACATCCAGAAGTGTGTTTTTCTTATCTGTTTCAGAGCTTTCAAGTCAATTAATTTGATACAAATAAGGCAATATGCACGATGTTCACATTTTGCTTTTGTAAGGTTTTAAAGTTCTGTATTTTATGCCTTATTATTGTTTAGTCTTTTCACCAGTGTCAAAGATGTTTGCACTTATTTCAATTTTGCTATGTTATGTCTACACTTAAAGTCATTTCAATATTATATCTAATTAAATGAAATCATGTTATGCATGATATAGATATTATAGTACCATAGTAATTTAACCCCTCTAATATCTTGAATGATTTAAAAGTACTTTCACTTTTTGCCACTTTATACCCCCTCCAATGTTTTCATGATTGTTATTTCCATGTAGGATGCTAATTTAGTCTATTCAGTATCTTTTGGATAAAATGTGATATGTTTCTCAGATGGTAAGCAATTATGTGCCTCTATAACAATGAAGAGATAAAGATTTTTTGTGACACACTAACTTGAACACAAAGTAAGATAAGCAAGTAACAAACAAACACATGCGGACTTTGAGCTGCAGTATTTGACAAGTTAATTTGAATATGCTTGTTTTATAAGAAGAAAATTGTAAAATTAATCATTTACTGTTTGATATGTAAATATCTCACATAAACTGTGAAAGTTTATGAAACAGGTTTTAAATATCTACAGAAATAATAATAGACTAATGTCAGAAAGTGTTATTTTGCATGTTTGTTCGTTAGAGTCTACATTTAATTTTCTGAAATCTCCTATTCTCTTGAAAACATATGTACATTAAATTATTTCCAAGCATCAGCTTCTTTTATATTTGTTTACTATATGCATTTCCTCCAGTTTTTCCTTCTTGAAAATTTTACCTTTAAAATGATTTATCAAATACATTAATCATATATACGTTAATAGGGAACCACGTCACTGTTTTGACCAACGACATGGCAGGGCCACTCGCAGGGGAAACTGTTTCATGGGCCAACTTGTAACAGTTAAACTTGAAGAGCAGGAAAGGTCATCAGTCACTTCAAGACCCTCAGCTCCAAGTGACTTTTGTATGGCCTCCCACTCTGAGGGACACAGATCACCCTCTCTTAGAACTCAGCGCCTCCAGGCAATGGATTATCTGACCAAAATCTCCAGCAATCTAGCAACCACATTTCCAAGTCTGTCTGCTTTTCCCCCATTTTAAGCTGAATCATACCTTATGTAATTTTAAATTTTTTCCAGATTTTTCATACAGATAGCACATGATTTTTATCCCTATTCACTTTATTGTGCACTACTAAACAATCTCTTCTATCTCCATCCTTAACTTTCACCGGTCTTTGGTAACCAGTTCCATTCCTGCTTCAGAAATGACAGGCTTTCATCACTATTTTTTTTTTTTTTTTT